>PVHY01021920.1:0-23169 GCA_004024945.1 Uropsilus gracilis
TTCAGTTGCTTCCATTTCCGTGCAATTATAAATAGTGATGGATGGACTTAGAAGAAATCATATTAGCAGAAACAAGTCAAAAAGAAAAAGACAGAAACCAAATGGTTTCACCATTATATGGGATATGGGAAAGATAAACAAAACGCCATGAAGATAAGTCAAAGCAAGCCAACAACCAAATTAAAGTACACACCTTGGTGGTGGTGGTGGGGAAAGGGTGGGAACAGTCTGGGAGGGGGGAATGAACCCCAAAGATGACAAAGATGTGAAATTTGTATATGAATAAATTATTTAATATTAATAAATGTTCAGAAGCAAAAAAACAAAAAAAAAAAAGAAAAGATCCATTGGTAATAAGCATTCATTCATAAGATAAACTTAGGATGAACTGACACTGCTATACTAAGGCATTGGACTGGCCATATTAAACTTGTACTCCCCAACTTAATCTCTTCTTTCAAGTGTTCTAAAATTGGACAGAAAATAAAAAATATGACCTATGTACTTAATTTAACATATTATTGGAGGATTATTCAAAGACTCTAAACAATTAAGAGACTTAACACAAGCATATACTATGGTTGTTGAATGGAGAAAGGTCTCAGTTATTTGATCTGTGTAAGGACATTGTAGGGATTTGTAGGGATCCACATTGTAGGGATCCACATCTGTGTAAGGACATTGTAGGGATTTTTTTTGAATCCATAGCCCTAATTAAGAATAAAAAGTCTTTATTAGAAATATATGCATATAAAAACAATATGTGTATGATCAATATATATGTTGAGCATAGTGTCTATGTTAATGTGGCTACATATGTTTACTTATAATATTCATAAAACATATATGTATAAAACTTACCAGAGACTAATATACTATTTCATAACTCTTTCAAAGCAAAAATCCATCTTGGCCAATAGTCCCCTTAGCACAGATACTATGCTCAATTTTTTTCAATTTAATGATTTGATTAATTGTTTATTGCTTTATTGAGATATTATTGACATTTACTAAATTGTATGTATCTAAAGTCTGCCATTGGAAAACTTTGGTATATGTATATACCCCTGAAAACATTAAGAAAATGATCATACATCATTCCCCAAAGTTTCCTCATATCCCTTTGTAATTTTACTTCCCCCCACCCCCATTCCTCTGCAACAACCAAGACTCTGTTTTCTGTCACAGTTGATTGTAGTTCTGGCAGGCTTCTTCCTTGAAAATTTTATTTTATTTTATTATTTTGAGATTTTTTTTTTTTTTACTGCATGTATCTGTAGTTGATACTTCTTTCTTGTTGAGAAGCATTGTATTGTAAATGCATAGCTGTTTACCTTATCCCTTGTTGAGTGACATTTTGGTTTTTAATGACTGGTAATTTTAAATAAACTTTTATGAATATCTGTTTAGAAGTTTATTTATGAACATAACTTTCATTTTTCTCAGGTTAATTCTTAGGAGTGAGATACTGGTAGTGCATGTTTAACTTTTTAAAATAACTTATAGAATTGTCTAACAAATAGGTTGTGCCATTGCGCCTTGGCAGAATACTACGAATCCCCCAGCAATGTATGACTGTGTTTGCTCCTTCTTATCCTCAATAACCCATTACCTGGCAAGCATTTTTAATATTCACCATTCTATTTAGTGGGTAGCTATATTTCAGTGGAATTTCAGATAAGTGATTTTAAACATTTCCTTGTTAGGGAAAAAGGGAGACAAGAAAATAAATTTAATCTCCATTTTCTTTCAACACTGTCCTACATATTTCAGGTTGATCATTGATTCTAAAACCTTCCTTTATGCTCTGCCATGGTCAGAAGAGTTCATTCACCTCTCCCCTTTGACTCTTGTAGACAATTGTGTGCCCTTAAAGGAACTTACAACAAGAATTAAGAGTGCCCTGGAGGCAAGGTAAAATTTGGCTCATGCAATCAATCATATCTGCTTCACTGAACTATAATGACCCTGTGTGCAGAATAACATCTTCAAACTTATTTCCATGAGGTTTTTAACATTGAAAGGTATAGAAGGCAGTTTCTATACTTAGCTTCTACAATGGCCAGCCATATCCACTCCTTTTCTGGGGCATATAATGCATTGTATTATTGCACAGTGAAGCTGGCATATCAAAATATAAGAATAAGTAGATCAGTAGATCACCCAGCCTGATTTTTTAAATTCTACTCTTAATAATTCCATTTAGGGAACAAGACAAGTTACATCACTATAACCACTTACAAAGAGTGAATAGTGACAGCTTCCTTGGGTTTCATTATGAATTATTCCTTTAAAATGAAGAAAAATGGAAGACTTGGTGATGGCTATATGACATTGCAGAACAATTTCCAAGAGACACAAAAGACACAAAAAAATTTGCTACTGCCAGCATTAGAAAAGTAGTGTTAATGTTGTTAGCGTTAATGTTGTAGCAACTAATAGTAGTGACTAATAAAACTACCACAAGCCCAAATACCTACAGCTTTATAGGGAAAGTCAGTTTGTAATCAGTTTTGTGATAAAGTTTTCAGTAGCTCAGGTACACACTTAATACCTTGTTCATCTACTAAGGAATTTTTATGTCTTTAAGATACATGACATTTTTGTCCATGTTTCTCATACACCATGCCAAGCTATTTTCACACAACATAAAGAAAAAAATGATAAATTCTTTATATTCTCTCCATCCTTTAGAAAATTATTCCTGAGTGAGATGTGATATGGTGGACATCATTACCTTTGAGAGTCCAATCTGCATCTAATATAGGTGCCTAATCTTGACCAAGATGATGGTTTTGATGAAAGTGATGATAAAGCTGATGATAAGAAAAAGTTAATGATGATGATGATGATGATGATGACAAAAAATACTACTAATGATAGCAGCAGCTAACATTACTCTGGACCAGTACTCTACTAAGTGCTTCACAGGCAATGTCTCATTTAATCTTTGCAGCCCTGTCAAGTCGGTTTTATAATGATCTCCCTTTTAGAAGGAAGTTCTATGAAACAAATCACACAGACCGTACACTATTCTGTAAGATCTCCCCATCTTAGTCTTATTTGTATCACTACTAAAAAATGGGACTCATGCCTAATAATTATTATTTAGCAGAAAAATTGGAGGACAGATAACATACAATTTGATTGGATGAAAAGCTTGATAGTTCTCAACCTGGATAACAATCAGTTAATGGATGTAGATATCAAGAATAGGGGGAAAACACTTCAAGCAGCAGATCATTATGCAGGAGCTCTGCATGTTTATTAATCATTGTGCACAATTAAAATGCCATTTCATCCCTCTAATTAAAACAAGTAGTTCCCTGAGGCTAGCACCTGAACTAATGAAGCCTGGTTGCCTAAGGATCTTACTCAGGGAAGGGAATTAAACAATGGAGGAAGCAGTATGTTTACCAAGTTGCCTGGACAACATGAAACTGTACATGACATCATAAAAGAGTGGACCAGTTGAGACTGTGAATTTAGAGAACCAGGTAAACTCCCTTTATGAGTAAAGACCGGGTTTAGACATTGAAGTTATTCTTACTTTTCAATTGGTTGGAACCCATCTTGTCTTAACCCATATGCTCCACAATTAATTCTAATCCTCTTCCTTCATGGTATGTGGAATGAGAGTCTTAAGCGTTCAAGCTAGAATTCAGGGATTGGATCCAGGGATTGGAGGTTGGCATCTAGGGTCTGAGCAGGTGGGTACAGGGATCTCTACATCAGTTGATCTGACAAAATGAAAGAACTATTGGTGGTAGTAGAAACACAATTTAAAAACAGTGGACTGATTCAATGTACCACATGAAGACAAACCTAAGATTCAGTTCCAGCATTGCCACCTCAGCTTAGTGAACTAAACAAGGTCCTTAGTCTCTTTAATGGATAGGAAGAGAGTTGAACTAGGTAACCATCAAATTGTCATCTAACTCTAAATTTCTATGACTTTGAAAGAATTAATGATTAATAAAATCACTCAGCTAATATTTACTATATTTTAATGTCCTGACAGATTTGCCTGAACCAAGGCTTGCTTGTTTTCCCCTTCTCATTTGTGCTTCTTTAACCATCATTTCCTTAATATTTGACATTTAGTTTGGCATGTCACAGATGTTCAGTCAAATATTTACAGAAAACATGAATCAGGCTAAATCCACAGATCTTAGTAACTCAATATTTTTTATTTTATTATTTTCCCCCACTTTGCTTTCATTTTTCCCCACTACCATCCCTTATATACTTTTCATCCTTTTCTCCTTCCCCCTTAATCTCAGAAGTCTCATTTGTAATATTTTTAAATGAATTTTAGATGAATTTTTAAAATGAATTTCTTGAGTCATCTACTATCTAAATGTCTAGAATTTGTCTTTGTCATTCTGACAAATTCTGACAATTCTTTCTTTACTACATGTAATTCCCTAAAGCTACTTCCCTTTTGCTATAAATGGCAACATTTCATTTTTTTTTTTCTGTAGGCTGAAAGTTATTTAATAACTCAATGATTTTAGTGCTCTGTTTCTAAAGATTTGGTAGTACAGAGAGAAGAAACATGTTGATTCTGCCTTACTTTGGCCAATGGTAAAACTATTTTTCATCCAGTCAGTCAACTCAAGTTTTCTACAATTTTGTTCTTGAAAGGTATCATCCTATGTTGCCTCCTCTAGTGTGGGCAAGAAGTCATGGTTCATTTTTCCTCTGCTTTGCCTATTACTCTCTTGATTAAAAGGATTCCCCACTGTCTCAGAAAAATATCTGTGCTAGAAGCTTAAATAATTTAAGAATATAAATTCTTCATCCTTGAGAATCTCACATGTTTTATGGAATCTCTCACCAGAAAAAATGTATATCACAATTTCACTAACAACTATGGGATGAGTGTTCTATAGACTACCTAAAGCTCATTTATAGAGCTCAGATTAAACATTCTTACTTCTAGGGCTTTATATATGACCTTCCAACTGTTATTGCGGGGAGGGGGTCTATTTCTAGCCTTCCCCCTTATTTCCCTTCAGCAATTGAGAAAAGATGGCCCTCTAACGTATCAGAAGGAATTTCTTGGGAAGTATCACATATGTGCCTTGATTGAAATGATCTTTGCAATGAGGTTTCAGAATGAAAGAGAATTATTATTAGTGAAATATCTTTATTAGCACCAAGCAGCTGACTTGAACATATTTATTTTAAGTAAAGTAAAAAGACAAAAATGAGGTGGTGGTAGCCATGCTATTAGAAAGCAGATCAATTACAGACAAAAATTAGGACCTTAATTTCCTCACACAATCTATCCTGTTCTGAGGGCCAGAAGGAAATTAGTAAGTGGAAATTACAGATTGAGGTTTGTAATTAGGTCTTAGGAGCTAAGCCTAAAGATTTCATCTTTTTGATTTTAGCCAATTGTTCATATGCTAAACCTAAATTTTTCTTTGAAACTGAACTCAGTTTCTCTTGTAAGTCATACTAGGAAATGTAATTCAGTCAATAAGACATCCAGAAACCAGCAGAAATCAGCCAATAACTCAGATTAAGTGGCATGATAATTGGGTTTCCTAAGCATTTTTTGGTATTAAAACAAGTTAATCAACCATAAAACACAAACTCATCAGAATCCAAGGTCTTATTCAATTAACTTCTGGCCTCAAATACTTAAGTGTTTTTTCTTTCTTTCAAATCATTATGTCATATTTTGCCAAGAGAGAAAGGATTGTCTGGGGGTGGGAAATTCCAAAGATGAAATGAGTCAATTCTTTTCAATGATATCATTTTATCCATAATTATTATTTTTAGTAAAAATGAAAACAAAAGTTTCTTTCTTGCCCAGAGGGAGATAAAATCTTGAACTTACAAGTTCAAGCAGAGAGACTGAAGCTGTATGGTTTTTGTTTGAAGTGACCTTTTATTCTTATATCATATTTACTATAAAACATTGGATAAACTGGAAGCTGGCAGGCAAAATAACTATTAGCCTAATACTACCAACACATGATTTTGTGCCTAGATTCTTTATTTTAAATTGATTTACAACTTCTTAATATCTTTTCTTCATCTCAAGGTCAGAGATCATAGTCAAATGAGGCAAGTGTAAACCTTTATTAGTCCCCAAATCACGGCCCTAGCTTTAGCCTTCCTGAATAGGAGTCTTTGGTAATAATACATAAGTCTGTATATTGTCAAACAATGTGGAAGAGTTAAAATAGCAGAAATTTTTTTCGGTCAGATAAAACTGGGTTAAAAATCCCATATGCCACATATTTAACTATGTGACCCTGTCTAAGTTATTTGATCTATATGAATCACGGTTTCCAGCTGTATTTGAGGGAAAAAAAATCTTTTTTTCATAAGGTTCATGGTAGACACACTCATAAAAAATCAGCTTTCCCTTATTCCCTGCATCATCATTACATTTGGGTAGTATCACTGCAACTTCAAGGGTAGCAGAAAAGATGCGCTTAACTTTCTGGAGTAGGTAATAAGTAATAAAAGATCAGGAAAGGCAATGGGTCAACATCTTGGTAGGTAACTTAAGGGTGAAGACATAAGTTAGTGGTTTCTAGATCAAGGTGGCTCCCAGATGTCAGAATGTACGCAGATAAGAACGCAGAGAGCTCCACCTATATTCAGAATAGGCAAAGGTAAATCTAATTGGTAAGATCAGTGAAGCATCAGAGTATATGGATCAACCAGAGAAAGTATAGAAGAGTCTAATTATTCATTTGTTTACTTGAAGCTATACTGAGAACATACCTGCTTCTGGTAGAGATGCTTAGAAGTCAATTGCATTTTTGTTTGTGTATGGAAATAATATTGTTGCAAAATCAGACAAAATAATTTGCCTTTGCGACTATATGCACTTGGGCCAGTTCCCTCTCACCTTGACTATGGACTTAACCTTAGAATTTCTTTTTGTTGTTTTTTTTTTATTACATACATATTTTTTATGTATATATCATTTTTTTTACATAATTGTATACCCTGAAATTCTCCCACCACCATGTCACCCAGCTTTAGAATTTTTATGGTTAATAAGAAAATAGCAAATAAGAAAGAATTGGGGATTTGAAAAGTACTGTGCACTGCACTGTGCCCTCTCTTGTTGCTCTTTAGAACCCCTCACCTACCATGTGAGGAAGTCTTGACTCTCTGTGGTAAGCTAAATGTGGGGACTAACTTTTCAGCAAATGCTCATCAGTTAACTAGTATAGGATATTTCTGCAATTACTTTTTGTTACCTTCAGATATTTGGCAAAACAATCAAACAACATATCTTTTTCTATAATGAAAATAATGATTTCCAAACTTTATTATATGAGAGTAACATGAACATTTTGTTTAAGACACTTCAATCTTGGGATCACATGAAACCTACTAAATTATGTTTCTAGGGATAGAGCCTAGAACTTCACATTTCTAACAAGCTACCACTGTAATTCTTTCATATGCTAAAATTTGAAAAAAACTAGTATATTATTTTCCTTTTAATTTTAAATGTTCTCACATAAATATAATTTATTTGATAAGTGACAGAAAACTAAACTTTAAACCACTATAGAAGAGTAGTTACCACATTTGTTTGTTTTCCCATTGTGTCATTCTCTGTATTATTATGGATTTATCAAAAAAGGAAGAACTGAACATTTACAAAGTTATAGACATAACTAAGCAGCAGATTGGCAACAAGTATAAACATTAAATGTTTACTTTCATATCAAGATTAAATTACTAGTGGGAAAGAAATGGGCAAGAAACAAAGGGAGAGGTACAAGTGTTTTGATAGAGAGAAAAGAACTTAATCACTGGGCAGTGCATAGTTTCCCAAAATAGAGTGCAGACAGAAGAAAAGAGAGAAGGGTCAAAGAGAAAAATGGAATGAATTTGCTAAGACATGACCTCAACATAGTTGAAGATTAATACTTATGTAGCAGCCTCAAGTTTCTTCGGAGACTGTATACTGTATCCCGAAGACAGCAAGATTATGAAGCATAAAAGAATAATACTACAATGCCTGCTCAAGTATTGGTGTCTTCTAACCAAAGGAACAGGGAGCTGAGAGCCAACTTCCAGTGAATGAGGGGTCCAGTTACACTATGAGCTCAATTAAGAGAAAATCAACCCACTCATTATTATACACAAGGACATTCATTCTTCTGAGAGAGGAGAACGATTACAACTTGAATAGGAAAGCCACAAACCACTAATCAGGGAATCTCAGGTTTGACCTATTCAAGTATTTTCCAAATTACCCAATTAGCAAGATTGCCAATAAGATCCTTGTAGCAGTTCTATTGGCACCGAGGATACCATAATCAGTTGTCTTAATCAAGCTTTTGACAACAAAAATGATGGGCTGAATATACTTAAAACAAGGACTGGGGAATTAGGGCCACCAGGTCACTGCTGTTGGGTCACTCAACATTCTATCCTGGCAACTGCTCTTGGAAGACTGTGTGAGCTTTGTTTGGTTGGGTTTTGTAGAGCCACCTACCTACCTGTCCTCAGACTATGTTCCCATTTCCTAATCTTCCGGCTGCTCTTGAAAACACAGATAGATCTGGTGACTCTTTAGAACCTCTTCCTAGTCCTGAATTAATTGGCCTTCTTGAACTCTACTTTGGCAGCCTGGAGTCTTAACCATCCTGTTTGCCATTTACCAACACTCGGACTAGTCATTTAATCCCTAAATTGCAAAGGATAGAAAGTGGGGGGATTCTCCTCACCTCAAGCTTTTCTGATGAAAATTGAGTGCTCTGTATGGGTTAGACAGCAGTAATTGTTTGAGGGTAGGAACTGTTCATTCTGCAGTGCCAAGACAAAAGCCTGATGCACAATACATATTTGTGAATTCTTGGTGAATGAATCAGTAAAAAATGGAAGCAACTGATATTTTCAATCAGTCATAATGTTATTCTGAAACAGGATATGGCATTTGAGGTAAGTCTGAGCATAATAAACAGGGACACTGCTAGTCTTATTCATTTCCCCCCACACCATAGAATGATTCTCTGGAATAGTATTTATGCTTAGAAAATTCCATATTGAATGGGATATCAGTGGTCTTCTTCCTTTGCCTCACCCCCCTTTTTTTGATGGAAACCATGATAAAGGGGCTGAGTTCAAGATGTAGCTTAAGGCCAGAATGGAAATAAAGAAACGACCATAAGTGGCTGTGTAAGGGACAAGAGTTCAGCATTTACTGAACCTGGAACCAGAGACTTTTAAATTCTAAGATTTATGGTAGTAAAAATTTCTTGGGGAGGTCATTGGCCTTTATAGTACTACATGAAGAATACGGGTTTGCATCAGTCCTTTCAAGAGGTTAAGGAGCAGGGATACTGTAACTAGTTACCCAATTAATTAGATAACGATAATTGCCTAAACAAAGTACAATGCTGTAGGAGCAAAAAGAATGAATAATTAGCTGTGGGCAAGTTATGGAAAGATCCAAACAGTAACATTTAGGTTGTTTGTTTTAAACATTATTAGCAAATAAGGATGCAAAAGTTCAGTAAGTGTTCTCTATGTTTACTGGGTTCCCCTACAAGCAGTCACTGAGAAACAAGCATGCAGGTATTAATAACTTCTTTGAAAGGTAGTCCCAGAAGGCTGGAGAAATGAGGAAGTCAGTCTGGAAAGAAAAGGAGGCCAGCCAGGGAATATGAAGTCAGTTATTTGACTTGTCGCAAGGAGAGATAAGGTCCTTTCAAAAACTGGTACACAGTTAGTTGCCCCTCAGCAGTTTTTTCAAAGAAAGCACCAACAAACAGACATTTTCAGCAGTTCCCTCCAATTAGTTGAAAGGCTGCTTTTAGGGTCTTGTAGACAGATCAAATATACTTCCTGAGCAGAAAACATTACCTGGCCCAACCATCAGACAGTCACTACAGCCTCTCATTACAGTGCAATAAAAACCGAAATCAGTATCAGCATAACTTGATTCTGTTTTTGTCTTTGCAAACTGCTTCCCCCTCCTGCCCCCAACAAGGGTTCTATAATAACAAATGATAGTTAAAGAAAGCATTGTCTCTTTTGTTCTTGCTCAAGTAAGAACTTAAGCAGAGTTGGATTACTTCCACCAAGCAGGGTGGTTGGATTTCACTGCATCAGGCCAACAAATTTTCCATGAGGCAACACCCTTACTGATGCTTCCCTCCTTCCTCCTTTCCAGCACCTGTGTGGAAGAACAGAGTGTTCAATTCCCTAGCCTGTGGGAAATTGCTTGATGCTCTGACATTTCTGAAATGTTGTCCATATCTCAGGCTCTAATCTCGCAGCTGGCAATGTCACTATATTGTGAACTACTTAAGGCAAAGAGTGATTTCTCTGTACCAACTTTGTATTCTTTCTTACTCTAATTTCATATCTGAGACATGAAAGATGTTTGAAAATGTTGATGAATAAATGATAAATGAGGGAAGAAATAAGTGAGTGATTAATCCTTGCTCCCTATAGCATTCTGTGGACTAGCACTGGGGATCAGTTTGTTTCATCATTATGTTTCTGTCCATTACTTCATGCTACTCAATCTTCCCCCCAAAAGGTGCCTTTTCTGCCTAGAAACCGTCTTGGCTGTTACTGCTCTGTTCTGGACACTGGTTTTTGCAGAACTATGTCTTAAACCTCAACTTCCACCCTTCTCCCCACATCTTGTCCTTTAGGTTCTTCATTTACTTTCGCTGCCGCTTTGGTATATCTCCCCCTCAGGGAGATAAAGCCTTCCGTTCATAGTAAGTCAGCTGATATTTCATTCTTCTTTAAGAATAGCTTCATTTATAATGATGCTAGAATTTACCTAAAAGATATCATTGCCAACTTCACAAAAACAGACAGATTATCTCCTTTAAAGTTGGAATCTACGATGCCAATTTCTGGAGTGCTATCACCTTACTCTCCCATGAGTAAAGACTGGGCACAGGGATGTGACTTCCTTGTCCTATCAACTCAATACAGTCCTCTAAAACTACCCGTCTTGTTTGTAATGAGGGAGCAAGACCCTAGCCAAGGACATCACCTGAGTACCATAGAATGGACCCAAAAAGAGTAACAATGACTCCAAAATTACATTTACAAATATGAAAAGAGAATGAGTGCAAACAATGGACCTTAGGTCTCTACCAAGAAAAGACAATCAAAAAGTTTAGAACTATCAGATGAAAAGCTATCTGCATTTGAGCAACTTGAAGATACAAACTGTGCACATTAATCAATCAGAATAAACCAGTTTTACCAAAAGGAGAACTTGGATGTTGGCAGAAGGTAGTATAGAGGAGGCTTAGGATTATAGGAGGGAAAGGTTGTACAATTAGCAAGGGAATATTTCCCTAGAAAAATGCAAATGATTGATCTTGATTTTAGTGAATAATTTTACAAAGACATCACAAAATCTTGTTTGCAAAATTTACTCAAATTGACTTGGATATTAGAATTGTTGCATGTATTGAAACCTAGTCTGTAATGATAAGTGAATAGGGCAGAAAAAATAACAATATGTCACAGGGAAGGAAAGAGTTTAGTGAAGACTTTGAAGCCCTGTCAGATTTTATTTAATATCTTCATTAATGATCTTCAGGAGGGAGAAACCAATAATATATTAAACAAATGTGCAAATTTAAACTGAAAGCAAACCTGATGAAATCTGGGAAATGATACAAAGGCATATTAAGAAATTAGAAGTTGGATCAGGAAAATATATACACATATATAGTCTCTAAAAACCTTACCATTCAATACAACTAGAATTCACAGTAAACTAGGATATTCTTTTATAATAAAATCTAGAAAGCATTATATGCAGCAAAATTACAAAAATACAGTACAAAACTGTGGGGCAAGAAGAAAACACATGGACTGGTCTGGTCTTATAGAACACATCCATTTAGTAGGAAACATGAAATATATCTTTTTCACATCCCAACACTCTCATCTCTGCATACTGAAAATACATACATACATGCATGCATTCATATACACATGCACACAAATATTAATGTGCATGTGTGTATTCCCTGCAAGTAAAGAATAATTTTCTGTAAAGGTTTGGGCACTTTTTGATCAACTTGAATTTTTAGTAGCATGTTACACTAGCTAGAGACTTTACAGGTGAAATTTAGAGAATATGATCAAAAGAGAAAAAGTCAAAATTAGATTTCTCAAATGAATGTTACCAAATATACTAAATACTGAATTACCCATGAATATTGGTTTAAAGACCCTTTACACTCTAGAAATTATTGAGGACCCCAATGGGCTTTTGTGAACTCTGCCTACCAATGTTTGCTATATCATAAATTTATTTAAAATGGCATATCAGCATAGCATACACAGTATACAATCCCATAACTTATTTTATTAAAGAAAGGCTGTATCTTTTAGGCAAAATAATGAATGAAAGATGGCATTGTTTTATATATTTTTTTGAAATTCCTTTACAGTTTCACTTAACACAAGACAACTGATCTCTTATCTCTCTCCTGCATTCAATCACTATAGATATGGTCTTCACTGAAATAGATGAAGAAAATTCAATCTTGCACAGATTTGAAATTGGAAAAGAAAGAATAATTCAGACACTGTGAGAGAGTCTTAGGGACCCCAACACTGTTGTCCCCATTGTAAGCATTGAGAATTCCACCATAGGTGAAAGATATATTACTTAGGATTTCTCTCTGCTATATACTACTCCTTATGGTTAATAAAGAAATAATATTTTGATCTCTACTTACATAGGAAAAAAAAACCCTGTAGACCATGGAAAAATCAGAATGGGATATGTAATGAGGTACTCTATCAGAAATATATTCAAATATACATCTATCTTATAAAGTCATTAAGAGTCAGATTAGAGATATTTTTAAAAGTCAGATATGACTAGAAAAAACTCTTCAGTTTACCAGTTTATAGAAAATTGAATCTATTTTATTAATTTACTTCCAGAGCTATGAATACAAACTTAAGCCAGTAATTTCTAATGCTGGGTGAAAATACTTGATTTTAATTAACACAAATATGGAGGCTACAAAACTTGAAGGTCACCTACTGATAAACTATGGAACATAAACCACCAAAACTCAAAATTGAGTTGTGTTCCTGAAGAAAGTCCAAAGGCAAACAATAACACTATTCTCTAGAATGATAAGCTCAGAGAAATACTTTAAAGCAGTTCCAAGTCAGACCATTGGGTCACCTTTCAGGCTGAATTGGCCAATGAGCTTGGCAAATATTTTTATTGCGCTGATCAGTAGTTTGAATGACTTGACCAAATAGTTATTTTGGCATTCTCTACAATATTACTAAAGTTTTCAGCATGCAATTCCGATTAAGTAACTACCTTGCTTGCTCAGATTTCTTCAAAGACTTCTTTTTGTGGTGTGGTCCAAAACCACAGAAGGGGATTTGTAAAAAGTGCAGAATTCTAGTAACCATCTCAAGCTATTGAAGTGAAGTTTTGGGTTAGAGGGTTCTGTTACGAATTATCTCTCCATGTAAGTAAGTCTTTTGACTTTAAACTTACAAATAAAGATTGAATCTTTGTAGAATTAAATACAAAAAACTGATCTTTATGATCAGTTTTCAAGCTTCCTGTCTTAATTTAATGCCATTTCTATCAAACACTATGCACACCAGTTACTTACAATTCCCCAAATATACCCATATTTTCTCATCCCTTTGCTGGATACCCTCCATTTTGTTAGCAATGACATCTTGCTCAGTCTCATATGTACTTGATCAATTTCAAATTACCTTGCAAAAGTGAATATACCACCTCTTCTGCAAAGACTTCCTCAATTTATTGAAGGAATATGTCTTCCTCTTTTGAGTGTGTTCAATTTTGACCGAACTATTATATGACTTATTCCACTGTAGAATAAATGCTCTTTTTCTTGACTACATCTCTGCTGGGCATGCAAGCTATATGTTTTCCCAATATATTAGGCCAGTAGCTAGAACTCTGTGTATGCTAAATGATACTTTTTTTTAGAAATGAACAAATGATTAGTATTAGCATTGGTTGCAAAAACTTACTTTGGAAAGAAATGAGGTATACATTTAGTGAAAGTCCATTTTGAAAGAATTCTCTTTGATAATAACTATGTTTTATTCTAATACATTAGCAATATCATAAATATTCAATGGCATTCATAGTTTCTAGAAAGTATAATGATGGGGGGAATTCTGAGAGCAAGTTTTTCAAATATTTTTTATATAAATTGTCCTTGATAGAGACAGAAAGTTAAAAAAAATGAGAGAGGTTGTTACACATAAAATCAGCTAATGTAAATCAGTTTTATACAAATAACATATGAAGTTGGAATAAAAAAAGGGCTGCCACACACCTTTGAGGCAGAAAATCTTATTAGCATGCAATGGAATAAACAATGGATTCCAAATTCAAACTCAAAACAGTAATAAATCAAAGCAATAAGGTGAAAAATGATGGGATCAGCAACAGCAGTGGCTATTAGCATGTGCACCTGCTGTGAGACAAAGCAACCTAGTGAGATGATTGGGAAAAAATTCCAATGCTGAGGCTAAGAGCAAAGATGCTTTTTTGAAATGGGTACGAGATGAGGTGGAGAGTCAAGATGCTTCAAACATTTTTTGCAAGGTCAAAATGGAGAATTGAACTACCCAGAATCCTTTCTAATGACAAATGAGCTCCAAGTAGTATTTTTAAGGACAAATTGATCAGCACCTTCTGAAGCTTCCTGATGGAATTAACATTAACACACTGTTTGACTACTCCTGGTTTTATCGGTAGCTTATGATCAAGAATAGTTAAGAGGATAGGTTAGGGTTATCCTGGGAGAAATAAAGCACTCAACATTTTTTAAACTTCCAGAATAGTAATCAGTCGAGTCTGTTTCATTCATACCTAGTTGCCATAATGACACCAATTTCTGAATCAAGTCTGCTGACCATGTAAGGCTCTGAAACTATTATAATCTCTAATTTTAGTGCTAGCTGTGAGTTGGTTTAATTTTTTCAGAGGGATTTGACTTTTGTTTGTCCTCCTTAAGTCAACCCATGACCATAGGAAAATGACTCTCTATTTGCTCATTCTGAGGAGAATAAGAACATTCAATGTAATTCTTTGATGTTGTTTTTATATACTGATTAGTCCCATGATTTTTAAAATAATAATTCCATATTTAATCTTTATGTGGAAAAAACAACTTCTAAAAAATGTAAATCATGATTCATTTATATAAGAACCATGATTTACATTTTTAGAAACTGTTTTTTTAGAAACTGTATATATTTTATATATGTATATATGTTATATATATTATATATATAAATAAAACATCATTGTTTACCCTGAGGTTCTCCCACCACCTTATCACCCATGAACTATCTTAATCTCTTGTGGCTTTAATAAATATTGAGTTATTAGTCAACCCCCAATGTAAAACCTAACTGCTAATATGGTGAACACTTTTGAAAAATGTTCTGTCTTTCAATACCCCACACCAAAACCAAATCAAGCTCATTGCCAGTAAAAATGTAAACTAATGTTATGATGAAGGAAACCTCCTAAATAACATAACCAAGCATCTTTGCAGTTCATATTGTATTAGTGAATTTTGGCAATAAAATATCCAGCTTATGTCCAGAAATAACAATAGCTAGCACTTACTGATTTACTATGTGTCAAGCAAGACTGTATACTTACCATCCCCAGATATATAGGAATATGATGATGAAAACTTTGCAAAGGCAGTCACATGTCCAGAGTTCCAGGATTATGAAAAATATAATTTAATTTGAGGAATTCATTGATTTACTTTCAAGTAGCACGTAAATGTGATTCCTTCATAACAGCCCATTTTGGCAGTAACTTCCTTGTAAGAGTTAGACTGGCAACTCTTTTTAATTTACTTTGTATCAAAAACCTCTCATCAACTGTTATAATGTCCTGAACTTTTTGTCTGTCCTGAACATGCAGTTTCAATATCTACTGAAAGAGATTGCTTTCATTTCTTCACTTCTGTCTGACTCTTGTGATGTCATTCCAATCTGTTCTCACCCTCACCTCCTAGCTCCTCACCACTGCTGCCTTAACTCTAAAGTCCTTTCGCACTTTATACTTTCCAATATCCATTACAACAATAACACAACAAATTGACTTAGGAAACATTATTCAGTTTCAGGCCATTTCAAATAACAAAACATAAAGAAACATGCAATGAACTGAGTCTCTTCTTTTGCAGTGATTAAACTTAGCTGTCAGGGAATTCCTACATGTTCACTACAGTGCTTGAAAATAAAGGACGGCAGTGGAACATAAATATCAAAAAATTACTTAATGAATACTGTGGGGAAGATGAGACATCAGCTGAATCAGGAGAAAGCATTGCTGATTGCAAATCACTAGACTTCTCAGCTGAGCAAATTACTACATAAACCATAACTCACACTAGGGATTACCTGCAGTGCCCAGTGCCTGTGTCTACACCCTGAAGGTGTGGAGGGCTCACAGGCGCATGTTGTCTGATAAATGTTCACCTATAGTTAGGCCATGTACATACAGTATATGGCTACATAAATGGGTATATTTGTATATACTTGTAAATGCTTCATTTATCCCTTTGTTAAAAGAACTACCACATGACTCTTTTTAAAGCAAAATTAAATATTGTTACTTAAACAACTTTTTTTGGTAGCTAATAGCATATTTCTGCCTTCAAAGTTGATATTTAATTTTAAAAGTAAGACCTCAGAACCTAAGTACACACTTAAGAAATCCAACACTAACTCAATAAGAAAATTACTAACTAAATAAATCAATGTGAGCAGGGGGAAAAAAATCTTCCTTTTTATTTGCAATTTGGAAGTTCTTATTGTATTTGAACTTCACCCCAGGTTATGAGTCCAATTTTTAGGGTTCAACTCTGTGCAAGGAAGAGTTGTGTTCTGCTACAACCAAGTGGTGAGCAGGAGAGGAATGACTTCAGGATCCCAGGGATGTAATCTCTTGTCTAACTCCGTAGCTCACAAGTAAGCATGAGTGCCCACGTGGTCCTTGGACTTTCACTGAACAATATGATCTTTAATCTTAGGACATGTTTAACTCTTCAGGCATATTAGCTGATGGTAGGACCAAAAAGAGTAAACAGGAGTGGAGTTATTAGTGTATCAAATCAATGTATCTTTGCTGGTGATCATAATGTAGTCAAAATATAAAGCTATATACCTAAAACCATGTTATGTATTAATAAAGCCTCTTCTTAAAGAAAAATCAAACCTACACTTGGAAGGAGGTTTCTACGTAGTTAATCACTGTGTAGACTGGATCCTGTCAGGGGAGCTGGAAGACATATACCTTTTGAAAGCAGACACCTCTGGTATAGTTCAAATAGGGAATCAGTAAAGACCAAAGTAGAAATATGTGGACATGCTTTGGTAATTCCTCTCTTCACATATTTTTTAGGGAAAAGAAATTGAGGCAGATGCTTCAGTGTTCAATTATTCACAACAGCTTACATCTATCAAGAGTTTACGGTGGGTCAAACACTGTGCTTGATGCTTTATAATAAACAGCTCACTTAATGTACAGAATGACACTATGAATTAGCTAGTACTACTATTTTTTTATAAGTGTGGAGACTTGTGTAGCAAGTTGGTATACTGAGCTGGGTTTCTCACAACAGCAATAAACTATTTTGTTTCTTGAAGTTATGTGTGGCTGTGTGATTTTTTGGAGCATAGAATGATTTTATTTATTTATTAGTAAAATATCTGATCTTTCAGACTTCGTCTATTTCAAACATATGCCCATAGTCACAGGGTTATCACCCACATATGCTATACCTCCTACCCCATGTGTGTTCAGCTGTTCAACAGGATTAGTGTATGAAGATAAGAAGAAAAGGGTGTTTTGAGAGGATCCTTCAGAAGAAAGAGAACTTTCTTCTGGAATAGTGTAATAAAAGAGCTGTGCTACCTATGAAACAGTAGGCAAAAGGTTTTACCAAGAAGTAAGGATATGTTCTTAGATAAGCTTAGTAGATAAGCCACCTGTTCAAAATGGCGAGCAGTGTGCTTTCATTCTAGTTTCAAAGCGTGGTTCTATCTCCCAAGCTCTGTGACACATGCTAATTTAATAATAATAATTTATTGATGTCCAATAAATATTAGTTTCTTCTTTTCCATTGCAATCTGTAGTACATTCTGTTAAATCAATTTGAATCAATTATATATACAAATATATGTATGCATTTGTATATATGAGTGTGGTGTATACACATATTGCATCTTCACAGAAGGAAAGTAATATAGCATTCAATGTCACTGTATTTATCATCACAACCAATGTTGTATTCACAAAAAATATAGAATCACTAGTTTAACTTTATGTGATTCTAGGACTGTCATCTTACTGGACTTAATTGAGCTCACCAGTAAGAGTAAGTCCCACAAGCTCACGGTGGTCAGTACCTGATAATATACTCTGAATTAATTGAATTCTTTCCATTTTATACTTCCTCACTCCTCTACTTGTATTTCCTATACAGAAATTTCCAAAATAAACTACTTGCATTCAAATTTTTATCCTGAGGTCTGTTCCTATGAACACCAATTTATAACCACATCAGAAATAAGTACTAGAATTTCTTAGTCATATATGTGAAATCACCTGGTAAAGAATATGACACAGAAGAGAAAAAAAACAAAATAAAAAAGAACCTTTCTTGAAGAACACCCACATTTTAAGTGTTTGCAAGAAGCTATATCAACAGAAGGAGTATCAGAGGGAGATGTAGAGACAGATGGAAAAACCAGGGAAGAGCTTTCAAGAGAAGATTTTTTTTCTTTAATACTGAAAAAGAATTTGGACTTGCTTAAATGTTGGTGTTAATACTGCAATAGAAAAGAAGAGTTTGAAAATACATGTAAGTGAAAGGGTGACTAATCAATAATGTAAGATTCCCAAAAGAATAAGATGACATTAGATCCAGGTTCTAAATGATGAGGTCAACTTTTCAGGGAACTTAGGACATTTGTCAATTAAATTAGAGGAAGATCACATCTGGATAAAAGCTATAGTTACCAACAGGCAGTCATTATCAATAAGCAAAAATAAATAACTTCAGATATTTAGCCCTTTCCCCCATATGTTTGAGAAGACAGTAATAAATCATTTTCTCTCTTTAGTTTTACCTGCAGTTGACAAAATAAAGATCTTTGGTTTGATAAAACTTCCAACAAAATTGTTTTCTTTTTTTTTTTTTTACTGCTAGAACTTGTCAATTTAAAGAAGAAATTGAGTAGACATGGATTTGGGAGCCTTTGTTTTGTTTAGAATTAAGCTCAGTTTCCTTCTTCTATTCATCAAATTGAATTGAACTAGGGGTCTTTGATCAAAGACCTTCTAAATGGGGTTATAGTCAAGTGAATCTCATAGATTTCTGTCTTAACTGGGTAGAGACAATTTCCACAAGTATCTTGTAGAATTATTTTAAGTTTTTTTAAAAAATTAAAGCATTATTAGTTTGACTGGTCCAGCCACTATGGAAGACTGTGTGGAGGACCCTCAAAAACTTGAAAGTGGACTTACCATTTGAACCAGCAATCCCATTACTAGGAATCTACCCAGAGGACATGAAAACATTAATTTAAAAAGGACATCTGTACACGCATGTTCTTTGCAGCTCTGTTTACAATTGTCAAGATTTGGAAACAAACCAAATGCCCCCAAACAGAAGATTGGCTAAAAAAAAAATGTGGTACATATACACGATGGGATACTATGCATCAATAAAGGAGGACAAACACATGTCATTCGCAGCAACCTGGATGGAACTAGAAAGACTCATATTAGCAGAAATAAGTCAAAAAGAAAAAGAGAAGTACAGGATGGTCTCACTTATATGATGGATATAGGAAAAAACAAGCAAACGAATAAGAAAGAATGAAAACAACCATTGGGACTAAACCATGGAGTGAGATCAGGATGGTTAACAAATGTTAGTGAAGTAGGAAAGCCCCAGGGTACACAATAATGAAATATGCAATATAAATATAAGTATACATATATAGGCAAATTTTAAAAATTTAAATTAAATTTAAAAAAAAAGAGAAAAAAAAAAAGGACAGGATTATTAGGGAATGGAGAAAGAAAAAGAGAGCCATCTGCATAGTGCCAGGCAGGCAGGAGAGCTGCTTCTCCACAGTGTAGAAATTGTACTGATTCCTTTTTTTTTCTTAATTAATTTATTTTTTTTATATATATGTGTTTCACGTCTTTGTATTCCCTGGGGACCATCCACCACCTTCCCTCCCTTACCACTCCCTCCCATCTCCACCTCTCCTAACCCCCCACATACTCATCCCTTTTATGGAATTTTCATGTACATGTCTATCGCCCAAATTGACAACTGGAGTAAACTTTAATAATAATAATAATAATAATAATAATAATAATAATAATAATAATAATAAATAAAGCACTATTAGTTTGTGACATTATATAGGATATATGTATGTACGTATTCAACATCATAATCATTCAACATCTATGCTGTATTACTATTCCTCCAGAATTCTATTATCTGTCCATCACCATACAACTGATATTCCTCTACTTAAATTTCCTTTTAAAATCACCTTTGCTTGATTTTCCCAATCTGTTCATCTTCCTTACCCTCTGGTGACCATCACTTTGTTCTCATAATCTAAGAATGGCTTTACTTTGCTTTTTCCATTTCAGAGTATTATAGTATTCTTTAAATCATTGCAAATCTAAAATATTTTTATTAGAACCCTATAATCTGGCTAAAATGACATTTCATATGCATCAAAAGTGTGAGTGTAGTAAGTAATCATTTTTATAACCATAGTAGAATTCTACACCTCTGATGGAACAAAAATTATAGTGAATATATAACAGCTCATTTATTAGTTGCAAATTGTCATTGAATATTCATATCTTTCAGTTAGCCAGATACTCTGGTTTTTGTTACAAAAGGTTTTATATGTTGAGCAAAATAATTGTAGGGCTACTTACACTTTGGCCCATTAACCATGATCCATTAGTATACACATCAGGGTGTGAGAGGTCAGTAAGGTTAATATGATCCTTACTGAGGGACTCAATAAAAATTAACTTTTGAATTAAATATAAAGCATTTAAAATTCTTAGAAGTGTTAAAAATTTGTTTTTCCATGTATGGATAAGGAAAAATTGACCTCAAACGTTAATCATAGGTCTTGTTAGACTGTAGCCAAATATATACAGGAATGAAAATTTGGTATTTGTTTTGAAGACACTGGTGATTGATCCCAAATATTCACTCCACAATAAAAGGGTATGCCTCAGTTACACTAACATAATCACTGTGATATTTATGAAGATTGAAGACATATAAGACACATATAAAATGATTTCAGAGGTTAGTTAGCTGCTGAAGGTCACCCGCGCCGATTCAAGGCCCCTAGGGGGGACCCCTCGCTGCGCGCCACCTCCGCCATCCCTGGGAGCCAAGCCCCGCCTCCAGGTTCCTCCGGAAACCCGCCCACCTTGCCCACGCCGGGTTAGTTAGCTGCTGAAGGTCATTGGCCCCGGCGCTGCAAGCAGCGCAAGTGGTGCCGGCACAAATTACTAAACTAAACTAAAGTACAGATCTACTTTCAACCTGGAATACACTCCCATCAACATGCCAACCAACACAAGATCCATGATTTCTCAATATGTAGAACAGGTTCGAAAGCAAAACACAGTAAGGAGGAAAACTTTAAACATACAAGCAAGCCCTACAGGAAGTAATCCGTTGCCAACAAAGAAAGGACAATCTCCAGAAAACACCAAAGAAATGATTTGCATCTCAGAAAAAGATTCCTCTATTAACATGTTAAATGCACTCCAGCAATTAAGAGAAGAATTAGAAAAAAAGGACAACAGTATGATAGAAGCAATTAATGCACTAAGGGAGGAAATAGAAACATATATAAAAAAAGCATCAATATGCATACCCTAATCAACGAACTAAAGAATGAAAATGAATCCCTAAAATTGAAATTGAAAGAGACTCAAGATTTAAAGGTTGCAATAGATGAGCTCAAAAATGCACAGAAAAACCACGGCAGTAGAATAGATGAAATAGAGGAATGAATCAGCACACTTGAGGATACAGAAATAGAGAGGACAAAGAAAGAAAAAGAGAGAGAGAAACAAAGTAGGAGGACTGAAGACAAGCTCAGAGATATGTCAGATTCCTTAAGGAAAAGAAACATAAGAGTAATAGGAATCCCAGAAGGAGAGGAGAGAGTTATGGGAGTGAAAGACTGTTCAAAACAATAATAGAGGAGAACTTCCCAAATCTGTAGAAAGAAATAAATATAGACATACAGGAAGCCAAAAGGACACCAAACTACTTTAATGAAAGAAAAACCACAGTGAGACACATCATAGTAAAACTTTCTAGAACCCAAGATAAGGAAAAAATAATGAGAATGGCTAGAGAAAAGAAACAGACAACCTACAAAGGAAGATCCATTAGACTTACCTCAGATTTTTCTGAAGAGACACTCCAGGCAAGGAGAGAATGGAGTCACATCTACAAAAATCTCCAAGAAAAAATTTGCCAGTCAAGAATACTCTACCCTGCAAAGCTATCCTTCTTATACGAAGGAAAAATTAGAACCTTCTCTGACAAGCAAAGTCTCCAGAAATTTGCTACCACTAAACCCCCACTCCAAGAAATTTTGCAGGAGGCCTCAAGACCAAAACCATAAGAAGATCAAACACAAGAAACAAAAACACAAAATAAACCCCAAATGACCACCAGGAAACCGTTAGAATCGCAAATATTGATAATCACCCTAAACGTCAATGGTCTAAACTCAGCAATCAAAAGACGAAGAGTTGCAGACTGGATCAGAAAACAGAACCCAACATTCTGCTGCCTCCAAGAAACACACCTGATTGGTAAGGATAAGCATAGACTGAAGGTGCAAAGCTGGAAAACTAAACTACAAGCAAACGGCCCCCACAAGAAAGCAGGAGTTGCCATTCTTGTATCAGACAGAGCAGACTTCAAATTAACAAAAGTGACAAAAGATAAAGATGGCCACTACATAATGGTTAAAGGGTCAATCCACCAAAAAGACATAACAGTAATCAACATATACGCACCTAATGAGGGAGCACCAAAATTCATAAAACAACAG
>PVHY01021921.1:0-23148 GCA_004024945.1 Uropsilus gracilis
ACATCATGCCCTTGCCACACAGCCTAAACTATGCCAAACAAGTATGTATTAGGAGTTTTGTAAATTCAAATTTATGAACTTTCCATAGTTCAACGTTGAATAATAGAGAGATTAATTCCACTGATTTTCAGTGTGTAAGATTTGCCTTAGACTCACGGGAGGGGCACGACATGTGTCTTCATGCACTGTTCGCAATCTTGTTTCTCCATAAAAATGTGGACTAAAAGTTGGAAGAAAGCTTCAGAGCAGCCATGAGCGTGACCTGGCATGTTCTAAGGGAGAGCGAGTTCACGGCCAAGAACCTTGCGGTTGAAGGAGTTTGGGGGGAGCAGAGGCTGGTGAGCGCCCACGAGTCTCCAGGAAGCCAGGCTCCTCCCTCAAGAAGCCAATGGGATATTAGTGTCAGCGACTTAGGAGAAGATCGTTAGGAGACTGGTGTCCACTCTCCCACCTGGCCAGATGCTTTTAATGAAACCTGTGCTGTGTCCAGAGGTGACAACAGAAACAACACTGACCTCACGAGAATGCAGGTGCCAAACACAAGGACTGTGCTCCAGGCTTCTGCTGTTACTCACTCAAGGAAGAACAGCTGAGAGTGATGTCTTGGTTTGAGAAAGGAGCCAGGTCTCCGGAGATGACAGGCAGGAGGTGGCCCTGAGAAGTCCTTCCTGACAGAGCTTCCTCACAGCCCCCGGCTCGAGCATGGTCGTTGAAGGTCTGCACCTCTGAGCATTACCCAGTGGACTCCTCGCTGTTCTCCCAACGAAGGCTTGCCCTGACCCTGCTGTATAGAAAGGGGTTCGAAGAGACTCCAGGAAGATGATTTTTATGTTATTTTCTAATTTTTATTCTTTTCTTATAACCTGGTTGCATTTGTGCAATTATTGGTCCCCTTATGGATGGCCCTCCCTCTCCCCCTCCCCTTTATGGCCCCCTCCCGGTCACTCCAACTCCCCCCTCTCTCTGCAAATTGTTGGCTGATAAAGCTGTTGGTCAGCTGGTTGCTGTTTGGCCCATTCATCTCTTCCCTTATCTGGGAAATGTTCTGTCCTCACCTGATCCCTGTGACTTGCTGGTCCAGGCTGCTTAAAGTTCTAAGGGTAACTGAGGCAGGCAGCCGGTCCAGCGTCATTGGAGACCTCTTCAGGGCAGATGTGTGGTGCCAGTCTCCTGGTTCCTTAACTGTGGCATCTCCTGTTGTGAGGTTGGCAGTCTCCTTTCCTCCTCCAGGGCCATGTGGTTGCTGCTATGCGTGCCTCCTCATTCGTGCTGGCTGCCAAGAAGATGATTTTCAAAGGTGAGAGTCACCTGTCACCTGGCGTCTTCCCCGGGCAGCACGGGTGAGAAGCCCTCCCTCCCTGCCCATCCCCGGCTCACATTCTACCTGAAGATAGGCATCACGCTGGACCCACCTCTCTGAGCTCGGGCTTCCGCGTTAGAGAGCAGAGCCTTCAACAGCAGAACAGGCCTCTGTGTGGCTGGACACGGCTCCCAGCTTCTGTTCTCTCTGCACCACTGCACACGCCTCTTTCTCCTGAGCTCTGAAGACACTCTTCATTGTGTTTCTTTATGCATCAAGACACCATTTTTTTTCAATTTCTCGGAAAAGGTTGCCTTGGAAAGCATAAATGAATAGAACGAAATCTATGAAAACGGAGACCAAGGTGTGTGTTCCTGGGCTTGGGAACAGGGAAGGCGTCTCCCTTACCTGTGCGCCCTGAGTTTGCTTTCCAGTCTGTCACAGTTCAGTCCCACCCGAGGCTGCAGTGGGCCCCGCCATGGAGTGGCAGGCCGGCCGCCTCCTTGGTTTAATTTCATCAGTTGAAACAGAGGCTCCTGAAGATTCAGCCTGTTGATCTCTATTGATAAGGGTAACCGACCCATTGCCAGTTCCTGCCTTTACATTTGCTTTGGTGCAATTCAAAGGAAGGGAGAAAGAAAAAGAGGGAGGGAGGGAAGAAAGGCAGAAGGAAAGGAACTAAGGCCAGGACAAAGGAAGAAAGAGAAAACAGGGATGAAGAAAGGAAGAGTGGGAAGTGAGAGGGGAGAGAAAAACGTGTTCTTCTATTTAGCTCACAGATACTGCTTATGCCCTGAGCGAAAATGAATGTGGAGTCACCTAAGCTTTGTACAGTGTCTTAGGGCTAAGAACATGAACACTGGCTGCTGAAGTGACTGGTCATCATGCTTCACTTCATCGTGTGTGAGACTATAGACTCTCAGAACAGAATCAATGGGTTCTGCAGCTCTGTGTGCATGGGTGTGAGTGTGTCTGTGTGTATGAGTGTGTGTGTGTGTGCATGTGCGTGGATTCTTCAAGACCACATGCTCCTAGCTAAGAGCTGAATAGTATATAACTAAAGCATAAAGTATATAGTATATACCTAAAGCATCGTTTGTCTGATACTTAAGCATGAGCGACACAGCTACTCTTGTGGGGGCTGGGATGGCTTTGGGGATGGCAGGGGCTGGAGACTGATCATCACTGGGGTCATTTGCCAGCTACAGGCACAGAGCTCTTGCCTTAGCCCAGTCAGGAAAGATACCATCAATGAAAGGCGTTGTCATGGCCAAACAGCAAAACAAAACCAAAACTACCAGAACTAAAGCCAAAACCAGGAGCAAAACGCTTCCTTTGGCTGCCAGAACAGCCTTTCCTGCGATCTGCTTCCGCACGTCTGGAATCAAGTGGGGTTGCATAAGGTGTAGACTGTTGACAGTGACTGCAATGGCAGAGGAGGACAGAAATGAAAAGCAACTTGGTCTCAGGAAGGGGCAGCTGATCCCCAAGTCCCCACCCCTCCCAAGACCCTGCACCCTCTCTGTGCAAAATGCAGTTTGGCATCTCTATGTCAATTCATCGTAGCCTTTCCGACCTCCCTACGTGTGTTTTCTTGGTGCTTCGAATTCTGTTTTGTAGCCTCTTGCTGGTCCCCTGCTTAACTGAAGAATGAAATAAAAGATTTAGTGTGTTCCCTGGGTGTTTATAGGAGTCTCGGGATATTGCAAGTTTTTAAATGATTTGTTTTCCCAAATAAATTTTCCTTTGAATAATGCCACTCTGTTGTTCTTGTGAGTGCTGTGTTTTGGGGACATTTGATAGAATTACAGCGGAGATTTATTTTAATGACCATTTTACAGGCATCCATGTTCTTCAGTTAGGAGCAAATTACTGTGAGGAATCAGTGGGCCGATGTTTTATGTGTAAAATTACATATATTTTATATCCGCTGTAAAATAGGGCCTCACAGATACAGCGTTCAGTGACTCGGGCGATGATCTCTCCATCATCATATTTTATAAGCCAGTAGTTTTACGGAAACTTTAAACTGAAGTCAAGGTGATTAGTGGCTTGTAATGAAGATCACTCATAAAGGAGAGGAAAATCTGGGCAGGAAAACCATAGCCAGAGGAAGGACAAATGCCTCTGGAATGATTAATTCTTACTTAACAAGTGTCAGTCTTTGGGGGTCGTTCTGGAAACTTCTTTGCAAAGAGTTATCTGATTTGAATCAAATGCTATCCAGTGCCTCTTGAAAGGAAATGCATTTATATTTATACCAGAGCAGAACACAGTAATGGGGTGAGACTCCTCACAGCAACGCCATCCTCAGCAGCCAGCCAGGCGAGGACAGTGCAGAAACAGGTGTTATTCATTCTGTTGTTTGTGTTCCTGATTAAGGAATGCTACAGGCCCATCTGGAAGACGAGAAGGATTTAATGATGTTATTGCTGTTCCCTCTCGGATTTAGCTGCTCTTGCAATATTAAAGGATCATTTCTATAGCGTTGACACATTCAAGTTCAAGATCTAAATGACAAGGTTTGGATTTGTTCATGTTCCCCATATTATGGTTTCTGTGGTTTCAATTGTAGGCGTTGCTTTCAACTTCTGAAAAAAGTAAGTGACTTTGCATAAAAATCTGGATGCGTTGTCCCTTCTGAAGTCTTGTGCCATTGCAAGGCCGGTCTCTTCCACCCTGGATGACAGGTAGCGTTTGTGACCGTTCTCCCTGCACTGGTCCTGTATCCTCCTGAGTCTGACCTTGACCACGTGACACTTCCAATCACCAGCCTGTGTTAATGATTCCCCCTAGTAAGGAGAAAAGTGACTGCTTCTCACGCCCATGCCTCTGCTCAGCGTCTAAAACAGGGACAGAAGACAAAACCCCCTGCACCCAGTACCTGGTAACAAGTCGAGATGAAACTGAGAAAGATGCTCTACTTAGCAATCGTCGTCAACTACAAAGGGTGGATGTCGAGAAAGCTGAGTGTTGGGGCTGCAGGCGGCAGAGGATGAGAAGGGGGTGGCAAAGGTATCCTTGTTATCTGCTGACGCTTCACTGTGCTCGAAGCCCATAGACTCTCCAAGCTGATTTTGTTCAAGAGTTTTTATAACCCAGATCCCAGTCCCTCTGCCCAACCTGGGGGGTGGAGGTTGGGGCTGAAAGTTCCTACCCTCAAGTATCAGCTCATTCACCCCAAATCACCTCATCCACACAAGCTCAGGTGTGGCGTCAGGAGTGTGTCAGGAGCAGAGGAGGATGCTCGGAGATGGCTCAGGAAATCCCAAGGGCTTTAGGAGCTCTGAGCGGGAACCGGAGACAAAAACCAAGTCGATTTTTATCCTCTAAGGTTGTCAACACCTATTTGCAGCAGTTTCTTACTCACTCCTCAACTGACCTGATCTTCCTCTGCCCCTTCTCTCCACTGCACCAGCCCTGCACTTTTCCTCTGCTCATCTTAGTCAGCCTCACCGGAGAATGAAGAGCAGTTAACCCGTCATCTTCTTGAGCACACGCCCTTCTCTTTGAAGACATTCATGCCTATTTCCCTTCCACAGTTCTGACTACTCTGTCTCCTTGGAGACATGCTCAGGAGGGAAGTAGAAGGATGTTGAACTGGTTTTCTGGGCACTGACACACAGAGATAAATATTCTTCAGAGAACATAATGCATCTGCACTACCATGAACGACAGTTACCTGCAAACTGAAGGAAAGAAGCACATTTCCACCAGGTGTTTCATGACTTTAGCTCTAGCTCCACAGCTCTCAAGCAACCAAACATCCATCAGTAGAGTCAGAGACTCACACAGATTCGCTGCAGGAGTAACATAGATTTTAAGAGCTCTGTCTTGCCTGGATGTCTGTTGTCCATTTCCTGGCAGTTTCCCCATTTGTGATGAAATGAATCTCCAATACAATTATACAATTCATGATGACAAAAAGACAAGTTCCATTAGGGATGAATCGTGATTTGCATAAGAATAGCAGAATTCAAATTAGGCATATTAGCAAAACCTTGAGTTTGCTTTGTGATCTAAGGCACCAGATTCCTAAGCTGTGACTAAAGCAAGGACTTGCTGGAGGCTGAGAAATCTTGGCTTGGGCTATCCATAGCCTCCATCACTGGGCATTTGAAATCCTGAATACTAAGACTAAACTCTGTTTCCATCAGGCTTTGCCCACACTGCCTGTGTCTATCTGGGTGAATTCCTCAAATTGGCTCAAGTATGTGCTGTGGCAGGAAGTGACGTTGGTGAGCGCATGGAGCTGAGATGTGGGACTAGTTATTTGGGTGCTTTTCCCAGAAAGATTTGGGGGTACTGGTTCCACATAAAAAGTCAACTTCGTTCTTTCTGCTGGGAATTCCAGACTGGACTGGATGTAGATCATTTCAAATTAGTGTTCCAAATTAACATTCCATTCCAAATTCTGCAATTCTATCTTAGCAAAGAAGACAGCGTCTTCTTAAAGAAACAAAAACACTTTTAAGTATGATATCGAACGTACGTGAATATCTACACAGCACTTCCATAAATCATTAGGAGACCCCAAACCATTTCCAAATTCTAGGCAACCAGTGAAAATCAGACCCCTTTGAAAAATGCTTCACTTCATTCTCAAAAGTAGAGTTTACGAAATCAAAGGTTAGATGTGCTTCAAAAGTGAAAGAAAATGTTCATTTTTCTGTTTGTAGAACACTAAAACATTAATAATAACTCCAAAAGCTTTTTGTGATTTTCCAGGGAAACTCTGGGAAATCTAAAAGATAGTTAAAGGTGTAAGATATATTCAAAATTATTTTAGTTTTTTTTTTTAATTAGGAGACAATCGAATAAGGATAAAATCTAAGAAATTGTCAGAAGAGAGATGGACATTTGTTTAATATAAGATTGTGAGTATCTGATAGTTGTCAGATACACAGATCTGATGACTTTCAGATACTCATCATGATAAAAGTAATTCATCAAAATGACATAACACACATGAGTGTATATGGAGAAGATGACACAATTACAAATAATCTTAATTGTTTCTGAAGCTAGAAAGCAGGGCTGGTTTTTGTTTTGTTTTTTAGTAACTGAGGGTATATTCCAGTCAATATAGAAAATTATACAAAAAGGAAACTATTAGTTAACTAAATCACACAAAAGATTAAAAATCACTTTCCGGGGGGGGGGGGGCAAAAAAAATCACTTTCCACACTGAAATACATAAAAACTAAGTGAAATTTGACACAATTTGGAACATTAGGTTCAGGTCTGATTTCAAACAAAGGTATTTACCTAAAATATCTTTTTCAAGTTTTGACCTGAATTATACCCTTCATATTTAAGGACAACCTGCCATTGTACTTAAAGACAATGTGATTCATTTCCCTTGGATAAGAAAAAAATTGCACATTCATTTCTCATTCTACTGCTCCTACTCCACTATTCAATCACCCATCTAATCAACATTATTTCACAGAGAAAACTGAGTTTGGGGTGGACAGGTGAGAGCGGATGCTGCACGCTGTTATCTGGCCTTTCCCTAAAGCGTGGACACACATCACACACTTCCTACAGCCTCATACAACTCTGCACACCTGTTCAAAATGGCAGAAATTAGAGCACATTAAAATATGCCAAAATAGAGCCTCCAGTATTGCATACATGATGAGAAGCAAAATGATGTAAACTTAAATTTGCATTCAGTAGTTAAGGCATTGTAGATCTATCTTAGATGGATAGTAATTTTTTTCTAAGAAATTCTAATATTTATGACAATTTAATATTAGCCAAGAGGTTAAGTAACCTAGAGAAATTGGAAATTAAGCTCAAGGTGACACTCTATAGTTACACTCTACATAATTACTTTTGATATAAAAAGTTTACCAAAATAGTCTTTCAATTTAATTGCATGCAAAATTCTTTAACTTAAACATGTAGAAATATGTTAGATTTTACTATCAATAAACCAATGTAAATCCAGAAGTTGTAATTTGACTCATCTTCATAAGAAAGCCAACCAAAACAAAATAAATTATAAAGTCAAATTATACTTAACATGGATAGATTGGATAGTTAACAATGAGAAAAGTTATTGATGGTGTTTCTAAAAACAGAATCACTAAATTAATCAAAATTGCCAAATATTAATGTAATTGTTAGAAGTTAATCATGAAATGTTTCTGAGCTATAATTTTTTTTTTTTTTTTGAGACTGGGTCTTCCTATTTTTGCCTGTGGAACCGCAGGCTCTCGTTGCCCGGGGTACACAGACTCAAGCAGTCCCCAGCCTCAGCTTCCCAGGTAGCTAAGATTACAGGCGTGCGCCACCACGCCCAGCTATTTTTTTTTGGAACTAGGTCTCACTACAAGCCCCAGGTGGGATTCGAACCGCGATCCCTAGCCCCGGCCACTTCATAGACTGAAGCTTATAAGCACGAGCCACTGTGCCCAACCTGAGCTTTAATTTTTAAAATAATTTTTATATAGTTTATTAAAAATACTGTAAATTGATTTTTACAATTTTCTTTAAGCTTTGGGGATATCGGAAAGGATTTGGATGACAAGTTAATTGGAAAATAATATTTTAGCCTGAAAAGACACGAAGATACCTCATGCAAGAAGTAAAAGCTTCTCTTAATTACAAACCAGAATATTGGAGGGTTCCAGCAGCCTCAACTCCAAGTCAGAAATAAACAAAATTCTTAGTAGGACACAACTAGGAACAAGGAGAGTAAACAAGAGCAACCACTACCATTGGCTCAATAAAGACTAGATCTGCAGGGACCCTCAGATATTCAGATCATAAAACCAAATCCTTAATTGTCCCGGCCAGTGAGGAATGACCGACCAGCCCTGGATTAGCAAGGGGCAAACAGAACAGCATGAGTAGAGGGACACGTGAGAACAGGAAAGGCAGCCAACTTCCACTGGCTTGTCATCTGTGATCCTCTCTGGAGGCAGGAGCGGCTGTACCTGTGGTGGCCTTCAGGGGACTCTCACCAGAGCAGGGACTGGGCTTTGATAAGCTGTGGGTGGGCATTGGATAGATGACCTCATTCTAGACCTATCACACTGCTTTCAGAAAAGTCAACTCATGATTCTAAGACAAATAGAACATTTTACCTAACTCGTCCATGAAGGAGGGAACCAACAAGATGTGAAGATCACCAGGTCATCGTGTCTTCTCTCCGAGGGCCATCTGAAGAGGTGTGACGCATCGGCCTCTTGGAAGCCAGCACCATCTCCCTCGTCAGAGGTAAATTAAAAGCTCGCACGATGCCCGCCCTACTGTGAATTAACTAGACACTTTCATGCGGATCCACAAACGCTAATTCTAATGGGTTTTCCAAACAGAGAAGGCTACAGGCAATTCACACGAATCTATAGTTTCCATCCAGAACTCTCCACCGACCCCCAACCCCACCGACAGATCCTTATCTGACACTCCATCAGATGTCTTGGCAACTTCTTGGATTCTGTTCTGTCTGAAAGGGAATTCATGATTTTCCTTTCCGAATCTCTCTCTATCCTCGTCCCGTGTTCCCCTCTGGTGGAGTTTCCACCTTCTGTGGGAGCCTTTTTGTCAGAAAAGAAGACTTATGCATGACTAACTTCCCCTCCCTAGTCTTTCCCCTGTTGCCATATTCAGTCTGTCACCCAGTTCTGTTTATTTCAGCTCCAAAATATCTCTCACCCTCTCCTCCAGCCTCCATCATCTTCACCAGTATCATCCACCCTCCACAGATCACGAGTTTCATTTCTTCCCATGGCTTCCAGTACCATCAGCATGTCTGACTCTACTCCTTTCCCATATAGGAGAGAAAATACTATTTGCCAGATACAAATATGACCATTGATTTCACTACTAAACGTTGTTATCGATGCCATCTTCCTTAGACTATCAGATTCAGACACTGCCTGGTTTACCAGTGCTCTTGCTTTTCTTTCCCCTTCTCCCCTCACTTTCTAGTTCAAGCACCCTATTCCTTTAGATCCCCTCAGTGTCTTCCATCACAGGATCTCAGAGTTGCGATTCTCTTTACTTGTGGGGTTTTCTCCTAACTCCCACTTTTCTTGGTTCATAATCGTCATCACCCAAGTTAATCTAACTTTTCCCTTCATCAGCATCTGTCCCTGAATATCAATCTACTAATCACTTCTTTCCTAAAGTGTAGTGTGTAGTTGGCTCACTTTGACAAGGAAATCTATAGCTATTAAACATGTACACATATACAAATGAATAGCTGTTATGCAGTATATTTAAAAGTCAGATTCTGTCTTCTCCTATACAAAAATGTATTTTCCTTTGAATGTGCATCTGTTATGAAGTGATCTGACTTGAAAATAGTCAGAATTATAAGCATAACAATAGATCACATCACAAGGCGATCTTGGGTCGAGAAGTTGTAGCACGGTCACCTCTGAAACAAACTACGTGGACTCGATGTCTTTCCTACATCAGCTCTGTGAACATAGTTGTGTATGTGCAGATGATTGAAATATCTTAACCTCAGCCTTCCCCCATAGAACACAAGGATGACCCTGTAACCTTTTCCACTGACATTATTTGAGACTTGCTAGTAAATAATAATAATAATGCTAATAACTTCTGGAGTGTAGTTCCAGTGTTTCAGTTGTTCAAATCTCCTTTCATCTTGGATCTATAGAATCATTGCATCTTCAATATCATCTGGGTCTACAGAATGTCTATTGAAAAGTAGACATCGCTGTCTTCTCCAGCCTCATTTATCACATCAGTGGGGACATTGACCACATCAGTGAGGAGTCACATGCAGGTAACAGGAAATGTCACTGCTGTGACTGAGGCACAGAGCACGTGCCTCCTGCAGCAGAAAGGTCAGGCAGAGTCAGTGGAGGCAGCAAGAGCGAACACCCCAAGATTCGTGCCTTCTGGCCAGTCATCCACCTTCCTGATCTCTATGACACAGGCTGCTAGGGCAGCCGGAAGGCAAGAGAAGCTGGACTCATCAATGCACTTGTCTGTCACATCCTGGCCAGAGAGTTGTTTGCCCGGGGAGGGTGGAGGGCCTGTCGGGAACATGTCAGCTCTGTGACATGTGGGAAGTGAACGTTGCCTCCCTGGTCACTAATCGACAATCACAAATGACTGTCTTGAAACAGTTTGCGAAACGAACATCAAGGCCACGTGGTCCAGAGCCAGGCCCCAGGGTGAAGGAGCCCCCGCCTGAGAACAGAGGTCAACACAGAGGTGATATGCAGGAAGCTGTTTTGAGAGAGAAGAGAGGGAAGCTTCTCACTGTTGAGCTGCCTACGCTACTCTTGATGTCTTCAGTGTTGACTCTGAGACAGTGGAAGAGAGAAAAATAGTTTCCTTCCTAAAGGCTGCCAAGAATAAAGGCTACTCTCATTTGTTGCAATAAAGAGAGGCAATAAGTTAGAATCAGGATGCTCTAACCTCATCCTCAGCCTGACTGCCCCCTGAAAGGCACTTTTTGTCAAGTAAAGGGAAGCTCAGTCATTGTGAGTGTGTGTGTATGTGTGTGTGTGTGTGTGTGTTGGCATCGCCTTTGTGTAGAACCTCATTCGCTTGAAGTTTTCTTGGTAATAGGACTGAATACTTGCAAAGACAGCTTTTGAAATCTACGACAAAAAGGGACTCTCACCTTTTTCTAAATCCCTGCAAGGAGCTGCTATGTGAGTCTCACCAGCCTGGGGTGCCTGTCACACGGGGGCCATGGGCTAGCCTTGCTGAAAGTCGGCACCATCGTGATTTAGTCACTGCACTGCTCCAAGGGCTGGAAGCTTCCATGTGCCTGGTCAGTCTTACCTCAATGTCCTGTTAGCTCTAGTGATATGACGGTAACCCACTCAGTACAGTAATGGCGCTCATACATACGTACATGTGTGCGTATTTGCAACACAGAGTGAAGCGCAAACTCGACAAATACCCAAAACCCTGGGCCAGCACAGTTCACAATATTTGTTGTGAAGCAAGTTGCGTTTGATGTCACACTGCAGCAAATAAGCCAGAAACATGGATCAGCATAGAGAATTCCTTACAGTTTAATTTTCTTACTGAGGATAGTTTGAAGCTCTTACAAACTGCAGTTGCCTAGCGCCTTCTCCATATAGTGGAAGAAAGAGACAGGATTACTAAACTTACCCTATCCTGTGTTTCTTTTCATAAGAGCTGTATATCCTTTATGACTTCTTGGAATTAGTCTGACATTTAAAAAAATATATGGGCTTACAGGCAAATCATGCAAACCCAGGCCCCAAACAGCGTCTTCTCCCAGGGTTGATGCTGTGATTTGGCCGGTATGTTTATTATAATGAATGAACCAATATTGGTTCATTTGCTTTGACTAAATTTCCTGTATTATTCACAGTCCCTTAACCCCCCCCCCTTTTCCCAACATCCTTTTACCATGCTCCAGGCTCCACCCCAGACAGTGCAGAACCTGAGTTACCTCTACGCCTCGGGTGCCTCCTGGCAGGTGAGTTTAAGTGCTAAGACTCTGCCTATAGATGAGTCTGACATTGTCCAGTGTTGATCGGTGTTTTGGAGAATTCCCCTTTCTGGAGAGTTTTCTCTTTTCCTAGTGAGACGGCGGACTCAGTGGTAGAAAGTGGTTCATTTGACCTCGGGAGGAGAGGAGCCAGGGGAACATGCCAACCCTCAGCCTGTGCCAGCTCACCCTGTCTGGAACCCCCTGCAAAAGCCACCAGGCTCCTGTCTGCACTGGGAGCCAGGCCTGTCAGTGTGGCCTTTCTGCAGGGGATGGAGGGTTGGCCGCTAAGGATGTGGATTGCTCTTGGAGCCAAGTTACAAGAAGATGAATTCCCAGGGGCAGGAGGAGTTGGGGAGTGAAGAGTAGAGAGTGACTCACAGTGGTGTGTTCGTGAGTGTGTGTGTGTGTGTTTGTGCACAGAGATGTGTTGTGCAGGATAGGGGCTGCTCTGTCCTGTCTACACTCCCTAGTCCAGGTGCAAGGCAGATTCTACCAAGCCTATATTAAAATTATTCCACAAGCTGTATTTATTAAGATAAGAGAATAAGATGCAGCTCAATTACTTCTTAATACATTGTTTCTTTGTTTTCTCAATATGCTGTGTGTGTGGTGAAATAGACATAGAATGCACACAGATAACAGTGTACATAAATGCATGAGCTATGAAGCATTTACCCCTCGGATCATCATTACGAGGTACTAACCACTTTCACAACATGTGTGACGGTCCCCACTATCCATGTCCGTCATGCCAAACACATGCTCACATTTGGTTAATGTTTCAAGGCTGATAGGAGTCAATCCCTCTGCAAGCTTCAAATGGTGAGAAAGATCCCAGCTGGATTCACACCACAAGAATGGGGTCTCATCACAATGTTGCTCTTATTCTTCCCTTTCATTTCTGCTGCCTTCATTCTTCACATTTCTTTTGGATGCCCATGCAACTCTTTCATTTCCTCCAATAAAATGTCTTTTTGAGTGCATATTGGTATTACATGCATCTTGTATACATTAATTATCAACTCCCTACTCTTCCCTAATGCCCCTCTCTCACCACCTCGGTTTACTATGTCTTTTGGATTATTTCTCTATTTTAGGTACCTGGTAGAAGTGGGAGTACACACTCTTTCCCTTGGGGTTTGGCTTCTTTCACAACACACAGTTTTCAAGCTCAAGGCAGTGATCTGGTACAGGAGATCCCCACCCTCTTGGGCAGGGTGGTGTTGGCTGTGGGAAGAGACCGCATGTGTTTTCCTATCCACCCTTCCACGGACATAAGGTTGTTTTCAGTTTGGCCTGAATGTGATGCTGTAAACCCTGGTGTAGAAACACTCATCTGAGTCTCTGGTTTTCAATCTTTCAAGCAGATACTTAGGGGTAGAATCACAGGGTCTCATGGAAAGTTGGTGCTTAAGGCTGTGACCAACTGCAACGCTGTGGTTTCTATGACTTTAACTTCCACATCATGGTATCTGGCCTCAGCAGGCTTGCGGTTAGCAAATATTAGGGTGTAGGATCTGGCAGTAAGCCGCCAGTCTACGGAGAGACTGGAAATCTCTCCTTCCATATCCATGTCCTCACTTTTTTTCTCTTTGCTTCCACTATTGAATAAATGAGAAATTTTGGTTTCCATCAATAGGCAAGTTTGGAAAATTTTTTGTGTCATATAGAAAAAAAGAAACCCAAGTCAAGCTGTTTTGTGGTATTTCAGATCTGGCTGAAATCAGAAAGCCAAGGGAATATAAAAAGAAAACTTGATCTTCGGAGGTTTTCTGCACGAAAGTAGCTTGGGTAAAAATGAAGCCTTTAAAAATGTTTGAGGTTCATGTATTAATGCCATTGGCTTTTACAAAATATATTTGATGGCTAGCATCTTCAAAGAGTAGAGAACACCCCCCCCCCATAAGGCTTTTAGACATTCTTTGTCTTAAATAATATAACTTAAAAATGAGTCTTTTCAACCTGTCAAGGACATTTCAAAGAAAGGTGAAGAATGAGGACAGGAGAAATTCAAAGAAAGAGTAAGAATCCACCTGTGCTGAGACCTGATTCAAACTGTTTGGATCCAGCCAGGACTTTCCACATTCTTTGAAGCTTGTGAGATATTTTGATCCCTAATGACCCACACGCTTGAAAAATTAACCAGCAAACGAGCATGAGCTAAAAGTCTTTATGTTAGAATTAGGGGCTGGGAGGCTGGCTGCCTCGGGGTGAGCTTTTAATCAGAACGTCTCTTCATCCTGGCTTTTGACCTTTCTTAAATTCAATTGTTTTGTTCACACTGGTCTTGAAAGAGCCCGTGGCTCCAAGGAAGGCAGGATGGATGTCTTCATCTTGCCTAGCATGGCTTGTGTCAAGATCTTGCCCTCGTAAAAGCTCCTAAGTGTGCTGCTGTTGTACACGGAGCTACCGATTCTAAAGCACTTGCTGCTTTTGTGAAACTTTTATTTCAAAAGATCTGGAGGCACATTCCAACCCTGCCACGGAAAAGGCTGCCTCTGCCTTTATGAGTCATTCTTTGGAAATGGCACTTTCTGATAAAAACCTGTCTGTCTTTGACTCCTTTCTTTCCTTGTCTGAGAGTGACACCATGCATTTGGCACCCTCCAAAGCACCTTTCTGCCCCCCTCATCTGTCTGAAAGCATCAAGTGGTTTTCCCAAAGGCTATATGGCCCTGGCTGCGAATGAGCCAGGTTTTCACATGATGAGGGATTGATGAGTCTGGGGAATTCTACGTAAAAATCTCAGGGTAGGTTCGGAAACAGGGGTCCGTCCCACCCCTTCCCCGTAGACCTCCACCCCACCCTTCCCCGTGATAAGCAGCAGCTCTGGCCTGGACCGTGTGAGGGTGCATCGGGTCATCTTCTGTTTCACTCAACAGTCAGGATCTTGAGGGCTGGGTGACAGCAAGGCCAACATAAACACTTTGAGCTATTGTGTTGTTGATAGTCTCCCATCCTGGCATTCAGCGTGGCCTTATTGGTTCTCCAAGCAAAGGTGTGGGCAGAGGAAATGAGAACTTTGGATGAAAGAAGGATGCGGATGCTCATATTTTATCCTCTCATTGACTCTGAGGACCCAGCCATTCCACACACTGGGTTTCCCACTTACCCATCCTGTGTATCTTAATGAATATATTGAAACCAAAAGCAAACATGATCAATAGTTCCCAGACCATGAGCACAGCTTTTGTTCACAAAATGGACTGGGCTTAAGAATAAAGACATGTGGGAAATGTCCCCGCCTGGGAGTTGAAATGACATTTTACATGTCAGGCCAGGAGATCAATTAGGCTGAAAATGTCAGCAACCAAATGGAAGAAGGTATTCATTGACTAATGCTGATTATTAACACAAAGTGCACTTCACAGAACTTTGATTCTCAAGCTTTATGATTCTCATCTATCTATCTATCTATCTATCTATCTATCTATCTATCTATCTATCTATCTATCTATCTATCTATCTATCTATCTATCTATCTATCATCTATCTATCTATCTATCTATCTATCTATCTATCTATCTATCTATCTATCTATCTATCTATCTATCTATCTATCTATCTATCTATCTATCTACCTCTCTCTCTCGATCAATATATCTATTATCTATGCATGGATAAATGAATCTATCTACCTACGTAACGATATATGTATGTATGTATGTATCTATCTATCTATGTATCTCTATTTCTCAGTGTGTGTTTCTTAATTTAATGATATCTGCATTGGCATTTGTGATGTCTTTTAGAAATTGTTTTTATTTAATTTCATTTTCTTGATACAGAGTCAGTCATATCTGCATAATTATGTTGATATCTGATTGTGTGTCAGAAACTTGCTGTGTGTATTAGAACAAGCTGTATATATATACACATGATATAATTACATAACAAAGCATGCATGTAAGTTGTTAAATGTGTCCTATACAACCTGTCATATATATTATATGTGACATACGCATGCCTGTATACAATGAACAAAGCAGAAGGTATCACACACAAGCACACACGTACACACACACCCTCCTCTGTTGCTAACTGTATGGAGCTAGGTGGAATTTTGCAGTGGTTAAAATGAACAGCCTTCTAAATTCTGGACACAAAACTACCTGCAAGGGCAGACGCTGTTGGGAATCCGTGGACCTTCTGAAAGCTGCCAGTCGATTAGGATGGAAGAAGCCACTGGATTTGGCTCACTGGCAGGCAAGTCTCTGCCCAGGCAGGGAAGTACACTTTCCTGGACTCTATTCAAAGCCATCCACCCCCTCCCTCACCTCGCCCCCGGTCCTCTCTCCAACTATTTCTGTGCAGGCTTGTTCAGCACCATTTCTTTCCATTTCCTGCCCAAGCTCCTGGCTCCTACCTGCCTCTGGCTGCAGGGCTCTGGTTGCGATTACCTCGTGCGCATGGCAGACACCAACTCTCTTCACCACCAACTCTGCATTCTCAGTCCCATCCCCCTTCTCCAATAACCTTTAATAAAACAGCTATAGAGCACGTTGAGGGGATTCATCACGTCGCTCCTGTGCTTCCATCATCCTCCGCCAGCTATTTCATGGCTGGTTAGCTCGGGAGAGGCGCCTAATAGGCTATTTGCACTGTCTTTGTTCCCAGCCAGACACGCGTCACGACCCCCCAGCTGAGGGCAAGTTCAAAGTCATGAGCGTCATGAGTGTGTTGTTCCCGCAGGTCATGCTTCCTACATGGCTGCTCACACCCAGGTACACACGTTTCTGTCCACGGCGGGAGAGACGACAGCCGGCAGATGTGTGTCATGGCCAAGCCTACCAAGGTCTGACTAGGGCCTCACGCCTCGTGTTGGGAGCTGTGGCTGAAACCCATCATGCTATGAATGAAGATAAAGGCATTCCACTGTCTTCTCTGTCTTTCGAAAACTGAACATGGGCTGGCAGGACCGGCCCCAGCGAGCGCCAGCCTCCCCATGCCCCAATAGTATTCCCAAGAGACATGGCCTGAGTTCACGAGTGAATCCTCTGCCCTCAGGTATCCACAGGAACTAGTGCTTTGCCTCATCTGATGCTGCCTCAGCCACCTCTTCTTCTGGTGTGAATAGCCGTGACCCACTCTTTCCCCCTTTTACATAGGCTTATAAATCACAATAAAAGGGCTGGATGGTCCACACTTTGGTTCAGTCCCAGCCTCTTCAGCTGAGCTCAATTTCTCTTGTTCTCCTTCCTTGTTCTCCATGCCTGGTTCTTCACAGTCATGGCTGATGTGATGGCTGAGATGCCAAAGCCGAGGGCCACGCCCAGCTCTGCTCTGTGGTCAGTGTGCATCAGGGTCCCAGGTCTCAGTTTTCACGTCAATGACAAGGGGACTTGTCCTAGAAGGAGCTTCAGCGTCTGTTTTGAAATGAACTCTTGTTTGCAGTGAGCACGACAAGCTCTCGTCTGCCCCAGTAGCTGCTGGAAAGTCCTTGAGGACTAGTTTTCACCACAGCATCCCTGCTCTGATTACAGGTTGAGGTGATTTTAGGTCATATGTATTAAATGATGACTCGGTAAGTCAATGTTTGGGTGTAGGAGTGCTCGAAATCACAGCCATGTAGATGAGGATGATGGTTTTGTTGCCTTGCTTACAAAGGGCTCTTAAGACAAGACTTTCACATAGTAGGGGAGACCTGCACTCATTTACCAGCATGTCAGAAAACAACATGTCATAATCTTCCTACTAGTGAAAATCTGAGCAATCTAGATACCAGAGATTTCTTTCTTTATGAACCTATTTGCCTATTTACTGAACTGTTCTAACTTCTCAATCTACTGATCTCTTGCTGGAATACTGAACATGTTTTCCTGATTACTTTCATGAAATGTTTGGCGCACAGCTCTATAAAAAGTTAATTTACTCTGCATTAGACTTTAGGGTTTTACAATATAAGCAGCTAATTCCATCATCTTCAGAATCATCAATTCCTTTGGCAGGAAAATTTATTTTCCATCTTCTGGATTTTCTGAAATATGTAATAACCAAAGCACAGAGGATTATTCTGATACAGTGGTATATGTGGTGTGTTTTCCTCTCTGGGATGTGTCACTTACTGTCTCTTATTTCAAAGTGAAAAAAAAAAAGAATAAGGAGCAAGATGTAGGGCAAGGCAACACGCAATCAGATGCACTTTCAAACAGACAGTAGTGAATTCAGAATGCAGAGCTGTGTGGAAAGTAAAGCGCATCTTCATGCCATGTCCCTAATTTATAATTGCAACTACTCATTGCATTTGATTCTTGACTTCAAGTTCTTCTTTTCCCTTCCCTAATGATTTTCCAACCAACTCAGAATTTTGGCTACTTTTCCTCCAATTCAGCCCACCTTCCATGGCCTACGTTAGATATTACATATTACAAAAATACTTCCAGTGTGAAATTAAAATCTCCATGACCTCATATTTTTTTCTGGGCAGGTTTTGTTGTGAATAGCTATATTGACCCTAGGTAGAACCATACTACCTGAAACCAGGTGAAAGGCAAGTAAATTGTCTGAGTTTCTTGCATATTTTTATCCTAGGAAAGGCTGTGAATCTTATCAAGTGTTTCTGAGTCACCTGTGATGACCGCATTTGTTCCTTTGTCTCCTAAGAATGTGGCACACTGCACTGATTAGTTTCCCACTCCTGAAACGCCTCTGCAGTGTCGGAACAAAGGGTTAGCTGTGGTGTCTGTTCCTTTCATATGCCCTGGATTCAGTTTGCTGCAATTTTGTTGAACATTTTTGCATGAATATTCATCATGGCTGTTGGTTTCAACTTTTCTTGTAGTGCCTCTGTTTGCTTTTGTTTCAGGGTGATTCTGGTCACACAAAAGGACTTAGAAAATATCCTTCCTCTTCGTTTTTGGGAAAAGTTTCTGAATGAGGAGCATTTTTCTTCAGTGTGGTTAGAATTCATCAGTGATGCCCTTAAGGCTTTTCTCTGCTGAGAGATTTTTTTTTAATTTCTTATTCAAGCTATTTTGCTTATAGGTACGTTTAAACATTTTATTTCTTCATGACTTAGTTTGTGTAGGTTTTGTTTCTAGGGATTTCTTTATGTAATCATATAATTAGCTGAGACAATTTGTTGGCATTCAAAACTAATAGAACTCTCTTCAAACCCTTTATAGTTGCATAAGATCAGTACTAATATAATTTAATCATAAATTAATCATTAATAGAATATAATCATTTAATATAAATGATTTTATTTCTGATCTGGAAAACTCAAGTCCCCTCTCGTTTTCCTTAATCTACTTGTCTACAACTTTGGCAACTTAAATTGATCTTTCTGAAAACCAACTTTTGGTTTCACTGATTTTCTCTAATTTTTTATATTTTGTTTAGCTACTCTTTTAGCTTTATTGTTTCCCTCCCTCTATTATCATTGGTTTATGTTTGCTTTATTGTTTTAGCTTTAGTTTCTGAAGTTGACAAATTAAACTCTGATTTATGAGCTTTCTTATTCCTTTAATCTGTATCTTTGTAGCTATAGCTCCCTGTCAATAATGTGCCCTTTCTACTCTGTCATTTTTGAAATGATGTTTTTATTTTTCTAACTTCCTTTATGACTTCGTTGATTCTTCATTATTTAAGAGTGTGTAGTTTGATTTCCACATTTACCAAAAATAGATTTTCATTTGATTTTGACTTCTAACTTCATCTTTATGTGTTTTGAGAAGATACTTTGAATTATAGCTGGCCATTCATGTACATTGAGACTTAATTTTTGACCTAGCAGATGGTTCTTCCTAGAAAATGTCCTGTGTGTTCCTGAGGAGACAGCATATTCTATTAATGTTGGATTGAGTGAGATATTCTGTGAATATCTGTTAGATCTGATTGACTCACTGAGCTGCTCAAGACCTCTAGTTCCTCGGTTATCTCCCATCTGGTTGAACTAAGGCTTTTCTCTGTTGAGAGATTTTTCATTTCTTATTCAAGCTATTTAATACTTATAGATATATTTATACATTTTATTTCTTCATGACTTATTATGTGTGGGTTTTGTTTCTAGGGATTTCTTTATTTAATCATATAATTAGCTGAGACAATTTGTTGGTGTCAAAACTAATAGAACTCTCTTCAAACCCTTTATAATTGCATAAGATCAGTACTAATATAAATGATTTCATTTCTGATTTCTTCAGACATATATATATGACTTTGTTTCTGATATCTACAGATATTAGTTATAACCTATCAGCTCGCTTTTCAATTCTACCAACACTCTGCTCATTTATCTTAGTGATTTATCAAGGTTGTGTAATTTTTTGATATTTTAATTTATGTAACATTATATTATGACATTTACATGATTTAGAGGTAGAAGATGGCTTTCTTCTGATGCTGTTACCATACCACACCTACCACCAACATAGTCAGGTCCATCTACCATTGTTATTTGCACTCCCCTCCCACTTTGTTGTATCAAACATATTAATATACAATGTCTTTTGCTGCCTATCTACCTATCTATCTATCCAGCTATCTATCTATCTATCTATCTATCTATCTATCTATCTATCTATCTATCTATCTATCTATCTATCTATCTATCTATCTTTCTGCCTTTTTATTTATTGTTTATGTTGTCTAATGTTGTTATAGTCAGCACTGTTCTGTTTTGGTTATGATTGGCATGTATCATTCCTTTCCATTCTTTCACTTTTAACTTACTGTGTCTGGATCAAAATTGAGTTTCCCATGGTTAGCATATAGTTGGATCACATTTCTTTATCCATTCTGCCAGTTTAGAATTTGTGATAGGAAAGTTTAACCCATTTACATTTAAAGAGTCACAAGAAAGGGAACTACTGTCATTTTGGTATTTGTTTTGAATACATGTTACAGTTTCTTTGTTCTTCAGTTCTTGCATCACTGTTCTTTTCTTGTGGTTAGTTGATCTTTTATGGTAAAGCATGTAAATCCTTTCTCATTTTCTTAAATAGCATAATTTTTAGTGATTTTCCCTGTGGTTTCCATGGGGATTATATTTAACATACTAAATTTGTAACACTTTAATTTGAATTTGTCAATTTCAATAAAATACAAAAAAAACCCTCTTTGTCCCCTTCAATTCTATTATCTCACTTGCCATCTGATGTCATGAAATTGTATATTAAATGCATGATGTTTCCCAAGTTATAAAATCATTAATTTTTAATATATTTGTTTCTTATGTAGAAAACAAAATGTGAATTTACAAATGAATGCTACAGCAATGTACTGTAGGCTAATGCATGTTTATTTTTTGATGTGTTATTCTCTTGAATCATGTAGAACAAAAATACAATATATAGCATTGCTACAATAATTCTGTTTCTTATAATTTTCCACTTATTTTCCTCTACTGAGATCTTTATTTCTTCATATTAATCAGATTACTTTGTATTTATTTTATTTCAACATGCATTATTATTAAGCATTTCCCACAGGATAGGTATAGCAGTAACATATTTTCCAGTTTGCTGTTTCTATTCATGGAATATCTTAATGTCTCCCACACTAAAAAGAAAACAACAACCACAAAAACAAAAACAAAACTTCCTCCTTGTGATGTGACATAAGATCTACTCTTAACAACATCTCAATATATCACCCAGCAGTCAGCTTCAGTTATACTGCTGTACAGACATTCCCAGTACCTACCTCCTATGATGGAACACATGCCCTTTGCATGATATTATCCTCTCCCTTAGAAAGTATACTTTCCAGATAAAGAATTCCTGGTTGGTCAATACTTTTTTCTTTAAGTACAAGGAGTAAATCACCCCCCCCCAATTCCTCTGGGTTTCTGATGTGAAGTCTGCTGGAAGTCACCTGAGGATCTCTTGTCTGTTAGAAATAACTTCTTGGATATCAAACAAAAGATTTGCTGCACCATAAACGTAACTACAATGAAAAGACAACCTATCACATGAAAGAAAACATTTGTACCCCATACATCTGACAAAGGACTGATGTCAGAGATCTCCAAGGAACACATACAACTCGATTAAAAGAGTAAAAGAATTGCCAACACCACAATGGACAGACTGACTCAATGATACATTTTCAAAGGAGTCATATGATGGGGAAAAATGCTCATCATTACTTATCAATCAAGAACACAAAAAGATAACCTCTCCCACCTGTGAGAGAGGTTATCCCATATGGAAAAAAAAAAAAAAAACAAGAAACAATAAATAAAAACAAGAAAACAATAAGCTGGTACGATTGCGGAGAAATAGGAATCCTCCTAAACCATATTGGGGGATGCAGACTGCTCTTGTCTTTATGGAAACCAGTATGTATGTAGGTATCCCAAAGATTAAACATGGGTTTGCCATATGGCCCAGTAATTCCACTTCTCAGAATCTACACACACATACACAAGTTCAAAAATACTCCTTCAAAAGGATACTACTCATCCATGTTTATTGAGCACTATTTGCAAGAGCTAAATTATGAAAACAACCAAAGTGCCCCAAAACTGGTGAGTGGATCAGGAAGATACAGTACATAAGTAAAAAAAAATTTTTTTTTAATTTAAAAAATTTAAAAAAAATAAAAAGGTACATTGGATATGGATGAAGCTGGAAGGGGTGATGCTAAGTGAACTATGTCAGAAGAGAAATGTGGTGGCACTACTATGTGAAATACAGAGAAGCCAAACGTAGCATCGGACGAAGACATGTTTGAAAATGAATCCTTAAAAGCTAACTGTGGAACTGATGATCCAAAGAGAAGAGCTGGGATGGAGGTGAGAACAAAGAACAAAGGCAGACAATGGGCTCTGGTGGTGGAATATGTGTGTGGTGGTGCTGGTGCCTCAGGGTGGTGATGCCTGATTGGGGGAGGAAGGCGGATCCTAACAGCAACTCAAACAAAATAAATGATAACAAGAAAGACACACACATGCACACACGTACGGAGTAAGCAGTCTCGGCATTTTCAAAATTCTGTCTTTATATTTTGACAAACTGACTACAATGTCTGTTCGTGGGTCTCTGGGTTCAACTTAGAGTTTGTGAGATTCTTGGGTGTTTATGTTGATATCATCTATGCAATTTGGCAAGTTTGTGGGCATCATCTCTTCCAATATTCTCTCTGCCCCATGTCTCTCTTTTCCATCCAAGATTGGTACGTTGTTCTCATTGATGATGTTTACAGGATCTCCAGTTCTGCTCACCCTTACACGTATTTCCCCTTGCTTTAGAGTCATTCATCTCCACTGTTCTTTCCAGTGCATGGAGTCTTTCTTCTGCCTCTCAAATCTGCCTTTGAATCCTTCCAGGCAAGGTTCATCTATCTATCTATCTATCTATCTATCTATCTATCTATCTATCTATCTATCTATCTATCTATCTATCTATCTATCTATCTATCTATCTATCTATCTATC
>PVHY01021922.1:0-10971 GCA_004024945.1 Uropsilus gracilis
TGGTTTTCCATTACCAACAAATACAAAATTTTAAAGTCCTGCATGTTATATAGGTGACTTATTGTGATTGGTTTCTGTTACTTCTTTAGCCTCATCACCCATTTTATCACATTGCATATTTCAGTGGTGATCATTGAAACTATTGTACATTTTATGCCTTTCCATTGTATAATATGGTGTTCCCTCTAACATGTCTTATCTATCTATCTATATATATATATAGAGAGAGATATATATATCTATATAGAGAGAGATATCTATCTATATAGATAGATAGATCCATATAGATAATGGATATATATATCCATATATATATAGATAGATAGATAGATCCATATAGATAATGGATATAGATAGATAGATAGATCCATATAGATAATGGATATAGATAGATAAATAGATCCATATAGATAATGGATATATATATCCATATATATAATGGATATAAGACTACTATATCTGATAAAACAATAGCACAGTGATCCTGGGAGTCAGACGCAGAAAGCAGGATGATACCAATGATGGAAACATTGCATCCACCTAAGAAAGATGTATTGAGGGCCTGAATAGACAGGAACAGTAGGCTACATGAGAGAGATGCTCATAAAACATGCTTGACACAATTTAGTGATGCTGATTTGAGCAGATTAGAGAAAGAAAAGTTTAGCTTGATGTTCAAGTTTCTGGTCTGGGTGGCTTGGACAATGACATTACTCACAATGTTCAAAGAGCAAGAGTTTTTGGTCGGGTGAGGTAGATGGTAGCTATAATGAGAAGACAAACCTTAGCTTGAAATGCTTATCTTCTAGGAATGCTAAAATCTTCCTGAGGAGATGTTCATTGGGCTGTTAGAAATAGGAGGCTCCAAATGATGAGAAAAGTCTAGAGAAATGTATGGGCTAGAGTTATTGATTTGTCAGTGGCTTTTGCCTTGCATATTAGAGATGAGTTCACCCAAGAAAGATATGGAGTGGATAATTAAGATGTAAAAATGTTAAAAGCAGCTCCTGGAATAAACAAGTAGCATTTAAGAATACAGTAAAAAGAACAATAAAATGGTACTGAAACAGCTGAAGATAAAAAATGGAATCAGATTTAATTATGAAGCTAGAGAGCAACATAAGTGCAATGCAACTGCCTAAATGGATACCTTTATGAAGAATCAGGTGAAAGCACACACTGAGGAGAGAGAAGGACTGTGGCACACTGGACGGTGCATACCCCATCTCAAGGGGTGATCAGTATTCTGTTCCAGATTATTGAGATATGCATATATTTCTAAATAAGTTACAGATCTTCATAAAAATACTACATTTTTTACGTTGACAACAAACTCCACTAATTGAAACTTTGATATTATATTGATATTATATATACTATACTATATATAGGTAGATACTATATATATTATAATACTTTAGTATTATAGTACATATAGTATACTATAACATATTAAAGTACATATAGAAACTATACTATATCAATATTATATGATACTGTTGAAATACAGGCCTATTTTCAACAGGAGTATGACCAACAGGAACTGAGCCAGTAGAAAACATTGGAGATAGAGGAGGACATTGGTGAGAGTAAGTGTTGAAGTAATAGAGTAGGGTCTGTGTTGTAAGTGGAAATTTGAGCCTCAGATAAGATTTTTACCCAGATATTGATATTAATTTGTTGAAGGTAGGCTTAATAAAGGAGCTACTTCTCATGTACTCTCCCTCCCCCTCTACTCTGAGATTAAATACAGAGACTAAGGAGTCAATTTAAAGTAAAGGAAATATGCTCAGTGAAGGTATGCTCAATTCAGTGAAATATGCTCAATTTAAGGTAAAGGAAATATGTCAAAGGAAATATGCTCAGTGAAGGTATGCAATGGTAACAAGGTGAAGGCCCTAGGTGAAAAAATAGATGTCATCTAGTTTTGACAAGTCATTTAAGAACTTACATGTTTATAAGTGATGTAATTTATTACTTTTTTATGAATAAGAGAAAATTAACTTGGTTTTGTTCTCCTGTTTCAAAATGTTTCAAGTTTAATAAAATGATTTCTAGCAGTGATAGTAACAATAAACTAAGTGGATTTAATTAAAAAAAACTATTTTATATTCATAGAAGAATGAAAATATTAATTAAAATGCATTTGTTGTTATGAACTGAAAGTCAACATTTTATTGACTGATTTTAAAACAAAATTTAAAAGTAGAATATATTCATTTATATTTGGGTATATATTTTTAAATCAACATTTTTTGTTTAATTCAGGTTTTCCCAAACTCTTCAAGTTTTTTTTTAAAACAAATTGAACTTTGTGTATTGTGTATGTGTGTGCATGTGTGTGTGTGTGTGTGTGTGTGTGTGCGCATGTGTATATGTGTGTACCAATTCTGTGATCCTGGATTTCTGCTTATAAAATGGAAGAAACTCAAACCTAAAATACAGTTGCAGGTAATTTTAAATAAAACAAGATACTTAATCTAAACTAATAAGAACAAAGCCTCTTTTACTTCATGAAAATTAATGAAATTAATTGTGCAAGTGCAAACACATAATTTGTCTTCATTATTAAAGTATTTCATAGTACCAGACATTAGAGCAGAAGAAAAAACATTTTCTCATTGTTATTAGTTCTTTTAGATGTGACCCCTTTCAGTTTTCAAGAAAAGTATCATCTCTTTCATTGTGAGTCATTTTGATTTCTTATATTGCAGCACTTTCATAGGAATCATTATTGAGGCATTTAATTATCTTTTATTTGTATTTATATTTATTCTGTAACAATTAGCTGACACAATTGAGAAGTCCTTATCACTATGATAGTTTTTATTAATTTGATAGATCAAAATAATATTTTTCCTGTACTTCTATCATTCTGGGGGACATAAATTATCTGTGACTGACCCTATATCTTTGACTGAGAATAAATTTGTGAAAAATTAATTTTTCTGAGGAAGATAATTGTCTTTTGTATGGTTCTTGACCCTGAAACTAAGTATTTGTATTAAGAAATTATTCACCACCTCACTTAATACAGAACAAATCTCCAGCTTTCCAGAATTTTACTCAATTCAATTTAACATAGCCTTACTTTATAATCCATCTTTTCTATTACACATAAAGTTGTTTCCATTAACTAATCTTAATTTAACATCTCACTTATTTTCATTTGTATTTCTTATGACTTCATGTTTGTTTTACTTTATTGTGTCTACACTTCAGAAGAGACAGTTAAATTTAAAGAAATCCAAAGATTCTCAAATAACGAATCATTTCCCTATTACTCTTATTTAAGTCCCATTACTTGTTGGAACATGTACACCCATACACCTATGCACTAGACCCTCTATTTAGATAATAAATTGACAGTTTGAAGACTAAGATATTTATACTAAAAAAGGGCAAATGAACATTTTGTGTTAATATTTTTTGTTTATTTCACTGGCTACCTTTAGAAAAATAATGTTGAAAATAACCAATATCATTATTTTATACAGGTAGAAAATTTATTCTTTAAAAAATAATTCAGTGGAAGTTTGTAAAAACTCCAAAATAATGCAAAATAAAAATTGGATGGTTTCAGAACTTATCAAATGTACTGTGCCTCTTTACATTTTTCTGCTTGATTTGACAATCAGCTCTTCAAAAATGATACCAAGTAAAGGAAATTTAGAACATATAGTGATAGAAGGGTATAATCAAAACCAGTATAGTTGTTGCAAATAATAGGTCTCTGTAATGCTCTGGTAACAGTTTTATCTGCATATTTTTCTCTTCTCAATAATGGCATATATGAGTGGCAACTATAATGTAAGGAAACCATTTGTGATCACAAAATAAGACAACATCTCTATAGAATTTGCTATGATTTGCAAAGCTATTGTAAACATGGCTTAAAGTTAGAGATTGTACATTTTATCTTGGGAGACTACTTATAGATCATACTCCTTTCCTGAGCTCAAAGTTTGAATTTCCATTTGCATTTTGGTTTGAAATGAATATTTATATAAAACACCCTCTTCCCCCTTCTTTGCTATTCCATCCTATAACTCTCTGTTTTTTACTTCCTATTTTATGTGCTATGCAGGTCAACTGTTTTATAGAAAAAATGAAGAATTTGATGAGATAATGAAGAAACAAAACTAGGCAATACTCCCAACAAATTGTCTTATTGACATTCAGACCAAAAGACTGACTGACATCTAAATTATAGTCCCAGGAATTACTTAATAATAACAAAACTTCTTAGCAGGAAATGTGAAAATATCAAAATAGCCATTAACTTAAAAGAACAGACTTTAGGATAGGAATATATTTTTTTGAATAGATTTTTAATAGTAGTTCAATTTTATTACTAAATACATAGCTTGGGAAACTAACCAACTGATTTCGAAAGCAAGTATCCTGCTAGTCAGAGTAAGGCATTTAGACTATTAGAATTGTTATACATTAAGATATTTGACCCAATATTACTTTAATATAACAGTATACAGTCATTTAGACATATCCAAGGAATTAACTGATATTATTTTTAATTATCAGCTGATATGATTTTGATTTAAGATTATATCTATATTTGCAATATTGCCTTTTGGGAATGTCTTTTTATTTTATATATACTTTCTTTTCTAAATTTATAAGAAATATTTTTAAATATTAAGTTTTTATGATAAAACTTCTGGGTTCGCACAGATAATGCTTACTACTTGAATTCCAATTTCCTCACACATCATACTAAAAACCATAGAGAACAACAAGGGAAACAAGTAAAAAGGCCTAAAAACTATAGCTAAAAAGTAATTTAAAAACAGATAACTACAAATTTTAATTTTCATGTAAGCACCCAAGACTAATAAACTTGGCTCAAGAGCATTCCAAATAGTAGCAAACCATGCAAAATCTAAATGGAAAAAGGAGTATAAGAGTTCCCTTGAAATGATAGGACATATAATACAGCAAGGTTTACACTGAGGATAAGAGGGTTTAACAAGTAATAAGTACTGACAGCATGTCTCTGACCTGAATGAATAGAGAGTACTGGTAATTAGAGAGATGACAGAAAGTGCCTTAGAAACTTACAATACTTCAGACAGTAATCATGGAAATGTGCTACTTCTTGGAGAGGTGGAAGAAACTTTAAAGTTGAACTTGTCTTTGGAGGCTCTACAATAAGGAAACAACTAAACATAATGTTTCCTTGATGAAATAAAAGGAAATAGAAGAGTCAGGAGAAGACAAAAGAAAACACAAGGAGCATCATACAGTTTATAAGTAAAAACAACCTCACACTTACAAATTACTTGCAATGTATTGTATGCATTTGAACTGAAAGGTTAAGACACTAAAATAAAATTCATTTTCTTTGCCTCTTGCCAGATTTCCTGTCAATTCTCATCCAAGAAAGTTTTTTTGAATGATAAACAAGAAAATTTTAGTACAGATACAAAGATATAATAATGAAAAACAGAAGATAGGAATAAAAATGTACTTTGCAGAGAAGATAATGTTAAAGATGTAGTTATAAAACAATTTATAATCACAGTGAATTAATACATTTAAACAGTAATTGAAGGTATGACATAAGATTATAAATAAGAAATTCAAAATGCAGGATAAAAACTTGAAGAAAATGCAAAGAAAAAGTGAAAGAATTTAGATAATAAATTCAGGAAAGAAAAAAAAATCATCTAAAAAGTTAAGACCACAATGCAACTTACCACAAGATACAGAGGTTTGACACAAGAGAATCAAGAATGTAAAATAGAAACAAAGAGAGAATAAAGGATCAGAAAGAAAGCATTATGTATTACAGACAGATAAAGAAGTTCCAGCATTCATATCATCTGAGTTCCTGAAAGAGAAAAGCAAACAAGTATAAAGAAATAAAATAGTCATTAAATTATAGTTCAATAAAATGTTCTGAAATAAAAGATGAGTTTAATCTACATATTAAAATAGGTCACCATTTATCTGGGAAAACTGACATAGAAGAGGCAAATCTAGACTCATACTCATAATAATTTCAAACTTTAAAAGTCTTTCTTGGTTTGAAAAAGGGATATTAAAATCTCACTATTTTGTTTCTGTAATTTTCTGGTATGTTGGCAAATATCAAAATCATTTCGAAAAGACAGTCAATAGGTTGACATCATCATACTGCTCATTAACAGCATTAAAGCAAGAGTGGAAAAATAACCAGAAAGCCACAAGGTAATAAAGTTGGGTCAAATATATTATGTCTACCAAGTTGTCCAATGTCTGACTGCAGAAAAACAGTGAACATGAAAGAACTCTGAAAATGTTTTACTGATGAACATTTCTTGAAAATCAAGAATTTTATCTAAACTTGTTTTTGAGGTAAAATGACAGTGGTGAACATTGAAAAACATTTCACTAGAAGTTTAAAACCAAAATAAAAGTGATAATATATAAACTCAACACCCTTGACAAGTTAAAAATATCTTAATGAAGCAAAATTGGAGAAAAAGGAAGAAGTAAATACCAAACAAGATTATTGCGTGCCTGTTGGTAATAGATGAGAGACAAATGATATAATTCAAATTGACAAACAGCACAGTACAATATTAAGCATACTTAAGAATGTAAAGATAAATGCTAAGAGAGATAATATTATTGACTAAAATTGCATGTTGGAAAGAAGAGAAAAAGAATTACAAGCTGACCTAATTCTTGTTCATATTAAAGAATCAAGTGTAAAGAAAAAGGGGAAAGATTAAAATAATTACATGTTTTTCTTTTAAAAATAGAGACGATATAGGCTCATAAATGCCAAAATGTTATTTCTGAGAAGGAGTAAATATCTAAAACTACCAGCAATAAAAAAAACATCCGACAATTGAAAAATAGGCAGGAGAATTAAATAGAAACTTGATCAGAGAAGACATACAGACAGCCAAAATGCACATAATGAGAAGTTCATCATCTTATTATTTGAGAAATGCAAATTCAAAGTGTTGAGATATCATTATACCAATGTGAATGGTTATTTTTCAAAACACAAGAGACAAGTCTTGAAATGCATATATAGAAAAAGGGACCTTGTTGGTGGGATGGTAAACTGGTGTAGTCATTATACAATGGAATATGAAGATTCCTCAAAAAATGAAAAATAGAAATTTCATACTTCCCAATTATATCACTTGTGGATATTATATTTTCTCTCCAAAATATAAAATCATTATTTTGATTTTGGTGACTGCACCTGAGGGGAGAAAGCCTATATAATGAAGAAACAAACAATGATATGATGTAATGATGCAGCCTTCATGATTTAAAAAAAAAAAAATGGAAAAGCAGAGGCAATTAGTCCTCACAGAGAAAAGAAAACCCCAAACATTATTTCAAAGTGTTATTTACACCCCTGTATATACTGCAACACTAATTACAATAGTCAAGAACTGGAAACAACTGAAGTGTACGACAATTGACTAATTGATAAATATGTGATACTGGGTCCCAGAAAAATTGCAGAAAAGTGAAAACACCAGGTTCACCCCCCTCCACATATTCATAATGGAATTAATGAAAGCAAAGTTGACAGCTACTGAAATATAAATGGATTGCTGTAGGGTAAGTGAGTTTAGTTAGGACTTTTCCCTCATTGGCCTGTATATCTAGCATCTGGGATACTGCATCTTTCCCATGTTTGTACAGTCCACAGGGTATGCACCTATGTAAATGTGCAAAGGGGTGCAGAAGTACAGCATGTGCATGAGCATCGCATTAGAGAACACAAGATAATGTGTGAGAGAGAGAGAGAGTGAGAGAGCCCAGAGCAAGACCATGAAAACCCTTGGGGGACTGGACTACCTCCTGGACTAGGGAACCCTCCCAGCCCTGGCCATGACCCTGGCCTGGCCCTCGTCCTGGCCTGCACTGCTGTGCGTATCTGTATAACTGCTCAAATCACTAAAAAACCTGAACAGATTGGTGAGCCTGAAGCTTTCAGTACAATTGCCATTCCATATCTGGAGCAAAAGTGAAGCAAAAAGAGTAAGGAAAACTGTAATACAACTGCTTAGCAATGATACCCAGTCAGCATAATGCACAAGAGGAGGTGACGTCTACTGTACAAAATCTATCTCCTATAGTTAGGCAGGGATACATGCCCACAGCAGAGACTTTGGAGATGTAGCACTCCACAGGAGAAGGGGTAGTAGAGAGTTGGGGAGTAGGACAGAGGATGTACTACTGGTGCTATATAGTAGTAAGGATGTGGAGTGATGATTACTATGTTGTGCCTAAGGCTATCAATTTCAAACAGTTGGATCCAAACATCTGTGAGGGCCAGATTTTATCAACTGCACTTCCTCCTTTAAGAGGTTCCTATTTTCAGCTTTAGTCTATGATATTTGAAACACCTGCTTTATCCCCACATAGGACTAAAACCAAGACAACTAGTGAACAGTCTTACTACCTAAAGCTTATTAAGCCTGAATGTTAACAATAGGAGTATATGCCCCAGAGTTAACTCTGCACTCAAAAACACAGAGAATAATTCCCAACCTGTGACCCCTTTTTACTATTGTTCTCACCCAGCACTATATTTAGTGCTGAATCACAGCCTAGAGGTTGAGGATGGTATCTGACCCTCCATGACATCTGACCAAGGTGTTGGTCTAGTCATGGGTATCACTAGAAGATCTCCACCACACTAGTTGGGTTCTTCTAACACTGTAGAAAGCTTGAAAACTTGATACTCACTAGAAGTGAATTTTGGTGCATTACTGCACATGTTCTTTCCACCTATTATCCCTTACCAGAACCAATGTCATGGCTAATTGAGAGATGGAAAGGTGTCAGTATATGAAATAATAGACACCTAAAGATCCTTAGTCTAGGGTAATACCCAGCTTCTTATGGGAGGGGGTATAAAGTCAATTTATTAATATAAACTGAAAATGAATTATTAAGATAAAAAGGAAATTCCCCAGTACATCCTCAAAAAATAAAAAATGTAGAAAAACCAAAACACATTACAAATGTTGGAGAAAAAAATACTGAGAGAAGTATCATTTCAGCAGAACTCCAAAATATGAAATAAAAGGAGTAGATGTAACTGACAACAGTTATAACCACATTAGCTAAACAATGAATGAGGTAAAACAAGAACACAATAGACTGAGAAAATACAAGATTATTACCACTAGAACTAATGGATCTAAAAATACTATAACTGAATTAGAAAGTGAAATAGAGGACCTAACAGTAGACAAATACAAGTAATAGAGAAATAATGAGCTTGAAAGCATAGTGATGTCAAAGCTTTTTGGAATAACCTAAAGAGATATAACGTGAATTTTGGGGGATCAAGAAAGAGAAGAGAAAGAAAAAGAATAGAACTTTTACTTAAATAAATCATTGAGAATGATCTGAATCTGGAAAATGAACCATATGTCCTGAATTAAGAGACCCAAAGTATTTCAAATAAAGTAATACCAGACAGACACATTCCATGATATATTCAAATAAAATTGAAGAGAGCTAATGACAAATATTGGATGCTCATTGAGAGAAAGAAGAGTAACCCACTAGGGAACAACATTCAGATTATCCACAGAAGTTTAAAAATTAATCTCACTGGCAGAAAGGAACTTGCAGAAGATATTTAAAGTACTTAAAGACAGACTTTCCCAATCTAGAATACTTTACTTTGAAAAATTATTATTTTTATAGAAGTATAAAGTGCTTTATTAAAAAGCCAAATCTGAATGAATCATTAATAATAATCCAGACAAGAAGGAAGTGTTAAAGCGGTTGCTATCAAATAATAATATAACAAATACAGAGGTAACAGACACCTAAACCATATGACATGGGGGAGGAGTGCATCAACATAAGTTTGAGAGCAGACTGCCTTGAGGATGACAAAAGTACTCCGACATGTACTAACACAAGAAGAATTATCAAACAAAAATCAATAGAAGTGCCACATCAGACAATGGAAATGAAACTTAAAACATAAAAGATGTCAAAAAATAAAAAGACAAAAATACTAAAGAAAAAAATAACAATTTTTCAATAAGTAATAGGTCTAAATAATCACCTTCATGTAAATAACTTGAATCCACCAGTTCAAAGGCATTGTGTGAGTGGATTTCAAAGCAAACTCATACATCCTGTTACTTAAAGAAAGTCCCTTTTACCAACAAAGAACTTATGAGTAAGGTCTTCGTGAAACAAGAAGAAATCATGTTTAAATATATATGCACTGAATGAGGGTGCACCAAGACATGTAAAACAATTATTAATAGAACTAAAGAGAAATGTTGAAAAGAACACAATACTTGTAGATTTTAGTACTCAACTTTAGATTATGAACAGATCAATAAGACAGAGAATAAATAAACAGTAGCCTAAATTGAGAAGTTAGACCAAATTGACTTAAAAGACAGCTACAGAACATTTCACCCCAAGCCCCCCATGTATACATTTTTTTAAAACACGGATGTCATGATTTTAGTATATTCCATGTGTTGGAACATGTCAATTGTCAATACAACCACATATTTGGAAATCATACCATGTACTTTCTGACCATAATATCAAATCAATCACTAAAAATATAGAAAAAGTCTTTAAATATGTAATCTGCTGCCTAATAACTGTATCAAAGATAAAGTTAAAACAGAAATGAAAAAATAGTGAGACTAATAAAAATGAGTATATAAACTATCAGAATCTAGAGGATGTAGCAAAGATGGTCCTAAGGGAAAGTAATTGCAGTCTTTATTTTTTCAAAATTCATGTGGAATACTTAGCAAGAAATCATCTAAACCCCAGGAAAATTAATATCAAAGGGAGAATATCATATCAGAGACTAACTTCTAAACAGCGATATTCTGATGGATAACCAGATCAACAGAATAGAATGTCCACAAATAGATTCAATAACATAAGGAAGTTTAGTGTGTGATAAAGGTGGCATATTGTAGTAATAGTAAAAAGACT
>PVHY01021922.1:11071-23254 GCA_004024945.1 Uropsilus gracilis
AAAAAAAAAAAAAAAAAAAAAAAAAAAAAAAAAAAAAAAAAAAAAAAAAAAAAAAAAAAAAAAAAAAAAAAAAAAAAAAAAAAAAAAAAAAAAAAACAAACCATAAGTGCTAAAAAAAAGACTTATTTAGAACCTTAAAGTGGTAAAAACTTTTCCATTTATGACTCAGTAATTCTCTATCAACAACAGAAAAGGTTGATAAATTTAGCTGCATTACAGAAACAAAAACCTTTTAGAAAAATCATGAGAAAGACAAATTACTTGTTGGGGAAGTGATTTGCAATTTATCCTGCAATTTAAAAAAAAAGAAAGAAAACAAATGATCATGTATCCAGTAAATGGACAGCTGACAGAAAAAGCTCAGAGTCTTTAAATATCTGAGCTTCACTAATATTAAGAGAAATGTAAGCTAAAGCTAATTAAAGTACAAATGCTTACCTGTAGTAAATGTAAGGAGGAAGACTGCCTCATTCTACTAGCATGGCTCTGAGGTAAAAGGGCTAACCCATTTGGAAATGGTAGCATAATATGACTCAAATCCCATGCAGAGGAATTTGGCAGTATTCAAAAATATTACAAATATATATTTATCGCTTGACCCAGGAATCCCTCATATAGGATCCCACCCTGAAGAAATTTTGTCCAAGTATGTACACAAATAGTCATGGGAAAATACAAATGAACAATTCTTCCTGTATGGAAATAACATAAACATTTATTAGCAGTGCATTAACTATGTTATAACCACACCAAATGGTTTTTAAACCAGGGATTGATTCTGTAAGGCACCAAAGGTTAGCAATAGATGACTTTTATAAAATAAAACTTAAAATGTAAACATATTTTGAGAACTTATTTGAAATGAAGAATGCACTGAAATTCTTAAAGTAGCAGGATATCAGAAACATCCTGTACATTGTTTTTTACTTACGATTTACACTTTTGACTGGTAATATTGGGTTAGTTCTCTCTGGAGAGGCAGCATTTTCTTCATCTGTCACATATTCAAAATTGATGATGAACATCATTGCCACACCCTCTTGGTTTTTCACTGGAATTATGTGAGTGTTACAAATGAAAGTGGACCCTGCGGAGATGAAAAATGAGAGTTAGGTCAAACACATGCTTCTATTTTGAAGTATCAGTAACAATACATTCTGAATAAATATCTAGAATTTTCTAACTTAAATAATCACTGAAATGCAGTAAAAATACTTTGATTTTTTTATTTATATCTTATTGCACTTATTACTTAAAACATATACAAATTTTGCCCCAAAGTTTTTGTAGCCAAATTCAGGTACTACATTATAGAAAAACAGAATATCAAATCTCACTTGATTTTATATGTACCACTCTAATAATTAGTGTGGGAAATGAGGCATGTTTTTAACTTTCCAGAAAAGGGTTCTCTTAGCTGTTCATTCTATAGTTTTATTTAATCTGACTCTGTATAAATTACAGCTGTATAAAAATTATAATTCCACTGTGTCATCTTGATTTTAACATTAAATTATTTTCTTTTTCTCCTTTAATTTTTTGAACATGAAATAGTAAATTATTGATTCTGTTTTAGACATGTTCCTATATCTTTCTTTTTTTGTGCAAGTTCACAATGACCAAATCACAATAATTTTGATTTGCAAACTGTTAGAAAGTTACAACAAAATTTGTCTCTATTATTGTGCTAATATTATCCCTTCAACCAGTTACATGATAGTCTTCTAAAAGTACAATTATAGAATAAGAAACATTTTCTTCAAATTATCTAGACATGAAATGAAGAAAGGGATGAAGCAACTTACAATTAACTACCACCAACCATCCTCAAAGAGAAAACCCGAAAACAAAGCTTTATAGAATACAGTTAAGAAGCTGAATTCCTCAAATCTACCGAACTCTTAGAACTGATTTCTTGAACTGAATATGCCCTCAGAGCAATCTTCTCACATATTTACCCTCTAATTTTTTTAGTTAAGGTAATAGAAATCTCACAATTTAGAGATTTGTTTTTATTCAGAAGTACTGCAGTTAGTATTGTATTAGAGTTTTCATTCATTTGGGTAATAGTGTTTATTTTGAAAACTTCATTTCTAACAAGAGGCTGAGACAATCTTATATCTTGAGAATGGTGCATTGAAGAGGCAGAAGTAGGCTTGGAAAAAGTGGGTGGACTTGGCACAAAACTTCAAAATGAGTTGTGAGAAAGTGAAAGGGAACTACTAGGCTAGATACAAGGGTATTGACAAATAATAGAATAATGTAGCTGGGAGCCCTAACACCTTAAAATAGTTAGAATTCAGTATTTCAAAATGGTGTCATATGTGTGATCTAATAAAGAAACAAAAGACATATATGAAGACTTTTCTCTCATTTTTTGCACATATCTCCTGCTGCCAGAGCTGCTCAAAAAGGCTATTGTGAATAGACATCATGGATTGAAAGGTTTTTGAAGATGAGTTAGGAAATATAATTGTTTTTAATGGGTGAACATGTTCTAATTTTTAATGAACTATTTTACAACTTCTTAATTAGAAATATTCATCTTCTAGTTATGAATTAATTTATCAAATATAGATAGCCGTTCAAATTTGAAATGCACTAGACTTTATTTATAATTAATTCCATATTTTCTATAAATGTGGCCACAGTTTTACAAATGTTGGAAAGTATTTTTAAGAATGACATGTTGCACCATCCCAGTCTTAAAATGTATCTTCGATTCATTTAGTAAAAAACCTAGAACACTTGTCATAGTTTCCATGGTAACAAACAAGATGACTTTAGTAAACAGAAAGTAAGCAATTTAAGACTGTTCTATTAAAACTAAAAATAGAAGTGCTTCAGGCCAGGCATCACAACACAGACTGGCTAAACAGAGAGTGAAGAGATGCTAGAAATAAACTCATTATGTATTTTGCTAATGAACCAAAATACATATTGATTTTACCACTTAAAGTGGTATTTCTTAGATCATTTAAAGTATCTGTGAATTCAATTTGTTGAGTTTAAAATCTTTCAACGTTTGAGGTATACTCCTGATTTTACATTAAAACATAAGGCATGGGTTTTTAAGAGATCAAATCAAAGACTTAGGGATAGAGATCTAGAAGGTTTGTAATAGAGCAGTTATTTTGCTTTTGTAATAAGGAGAAACACCAGATTTTTCAATATTAATACTTGTAAATTTACTATCTAGTACTCAAAATCATAAAATCATAATGGTTTATTAAAAAGTCCAGTTACATGCATTGGTGCTATAACATGTTGAATCATGTAATTAATCTGGGATTTAATGTCCACTATCATTGTTTGCTGCATGTTTCTACTAAGCAATATGTATCCTCTAAAGTCAACTGAAGTCTCACAGTTACTTTTTTGTCTTTTAACTTTAGGATTTAATTTCTCCATAAATCTTGCATAACTTTCTGGAAAGTAAATATTGAAAGGAAATAAAAGGAATTTAGAAGAGGAGGAGATTCAGACACCTTTTATAAAGCAAAAGCATCTTTCTTATATAATTCTACAAACACCAAGGTCTGGCAAGATACTACTTTGTAAAGTAACATTATCCTAAGAAATCATTACTGTGTGTCTCTAAATATTTCTCTTGAATGCAGTATCAAGGTTAAGAGAAATGGAAATATAATATAGCAAATAATCTAGTAGTAAAGAAAAAAATACACATTCAATAATGTATAAATTAATTAAACAAATCTAGAAATAAAAACTTTTGAAAATGAATCTTGTATTCAAATGAAATTAGTTATGTTTGTTATGAAGAGGCTTATTTACAATGACATTATGTAATTATGATAAAATTATACAAGCAATTATTCTAATATTCATTAGATTCAGGTTCATTTCCATGTTTTGTCTCCCGAGAGCAAACATTCTCAAAGTGGGAATGGTTGCTTAGGAGAACAGTACTCATTTTAATAAAATGTCTAGAATGCTAATTTTTTTACTGAGCCAAAGACTATGCAAACTTGGGATAATCTGAGTAATTACTCCTTTATTACTAAATTGGTGTTATACTCCTAGTAACATTTTAAAATCAGAAGGAAGGACTCCCCCCTTTGATGGGCTTTAAAGATATTTTGTTTTTGTGTGTGTTAACAAAATATTCTTATGCTCCCTGAAATCAATAAATGTTTACTGAGCACCTTAAATTAGTTAACCACTGTTCTGTATCCTCAGATGGTGATGAGCATAACAGTGAAAACAAGCGCTTGCGCGCACACACACACACACACACACAAACAACAAATAAAGATCCTGCACTTATGGAATCTATGTCTTACTGGGGATATATAGTAAAAATAAGTACAATGAATAAAAAGAAAGAAGTGTACGTTGAAAAATAATACCAGTGATAAAGAATCACTTCTCCAAAATGATATGGAAGCAAAGACATACAGGAATTATGGAGTGAGTTGTATGGGTAAAATGTACCTGACAGAGAAAACTGCAAGTTCAAAGGCTTTTAGGTAGAAGCATAGTTGTAAGTTCAAAGAATGGCATGGAAGCTAGTATATCCAGTGCATTGTGGTGGTTGTGGGGTAGAGTTTGGGAGAATACTTGAAATTAAAGAAGTAGAGAACCACCACACAGAAGGCAACATGGTTTTTGAACTTTCCAGTTAGACATGAAGGTATGGGAAAATTATGTGTGAACAGTGACAAGTTGATGTAAAACTATTTTCTCTGTGAAGAACAGCTTGTAGCGGAGGCCAGGATAGAAGCAGCAAAGACAGAGAAATACTACAATAGTTACAGCAAGTGAAGAGAATGGTTTGGATGAGGGTGATAGAGAAGGTGGAGGGAAAGGCAGTATGAGATATTTTGAAGGTAGATTTTGCTGATATATTTGACATGAGAAAATGAGGATGGGCATAGATAAATTCAAACTTGGGGGTTGAGGAATGGGAAAAATGGAAATGTCATTATTATCCAAGGCAGGTTGGGGGAGAAGGTAGGCTTATGTACTGTGTAAATTCATAGATTTGTGGTACTGTGTGTACTGCTTATCTAGGTGGAGTTGTCTAGAAGGCAACTGGATTCAGGAGAGTGAAGTTCAGTTCAAGGATTAAGTCAAATCAGAGACAGAAATTGGAGAATCATTAAGAAATGGATTTTTTTTTAAAGACTGAATGAGATCATCTGGGAAACAAATATAGATAGAGAACTCTGGATTTGAGCCCAGAAGCACTGCAAAATCAAAGAAAGAAAAATGAAGAGAAAAATTGTGGAGTTACAGATAGATACTTAGGAGGATAACCAAGAGCACAGTAGCCTGGAGCTAAGAAAAGAGTTATTGCAAGAGGGCATGATCAAAGGCACAGGTCTGGCTGATGGGCACAATCAGAGCTGAGATAAACTCATGGAGTCATATACCTCCTAAAGGAATATTTTGGTAGATTAGTTTCCATAAAACTGTTTGGGATGCACATAAGAGTGAATGACAATAAGGTGCACATAATTAAAAAAATCATTTGAAGTATTTTACCAAAATGTTGAAGAGAAATCTGAGGTGACGGAGAAGATTTTGAAGTACTTATTAGATTTTGCATTTTTAGGTGAGAGATACTGCAGCATTTTTATATTTAAGTATTGGTACACCTCTGAGATTGCATGTTTGATTCCAGATGTTTCAGTTTTATTCCACTTCCATAATGCAAATATCAATAAGGTGAGTCACATGAATTTTTAGATTTCCAGTACACATAAAAGTCAGGTTTATAAGACACAGTCCATTAAGTGTGCAGCAGCACTATATCTTTAGAAATTCACATACCTGAGTTTAAAAATACATTATTGCTACCAAAAAACCTAATCATAATCTTAACTGCCAGTATTATAATCCATTTGCTGGTTGTGGCTCTTGCCTCGAAGTTGATAGCTGCTGACCAATCAGGCAGTGATTGCTGAATTCTGGAGTGGTTGAGACAATTTCTTGAATTGTTTAACAATGAAGTTGCCATATCATTTGACATTTCCTTTGGTGAGAGATTTTTCTGTAACCTGTGATGCTATTATTTGATAGTAATTTACCCACAGTAGAATTCTTTTTGAAAGTGTAGTCAGCCCTCTTAAACCCTGCACTTGCTTTATCAACTAAGTTTAGGTGATATTCTAAATCCTTTGTTGTCATTTCAATAATGTTGACAGCATCTTCACCAGGAGTGCTTTCTATTTCAAAAAATTCCTTTCTTTGCTTCTCCATAACAAACTGCTCCTCTGTTGTAAGTTTTGTCATCAGACTGCAACAATTGAGTCACATCTTCAGGCTCCACTTCTAATTCTAGTTCCTGGCATATCTACCACATCTGCAATTACGTCCTTCATTGAAGTCCAGAATCCCTCAAAGTCAGCCATGAGGGGTAGAATTAACTTCCACCAAACTCCTCTATAATGTGTATAGATAAATCTCCCCCATGTATCACATATATTCTTTTTTTTTTTTTTTTTTAAGACTAGGTCTCGCTATTTTTGCCTGTGGAACCGCAGGTTCACGTTGCCTGGGGTACCACAGACTCAAGCAATCCCCAGCCTCAGCTTCCCAGGTAGCTGGAATTACAGGCATGCACCACCATGCCCAGCTATTTTTTGCAACTAGGTCTCGCTATGGGCCCAGGTGGAACTCGAACCGTGATCCCAAGCCCCAGCCGCTTCATAGGCTGAAGCTTACAGGCACAAGCCACCATGCCCGGCCCACATATATTCTTAATGTCATCAGGAGTGAAGAATCTTTTCTGGAAGGTTTCAATTGATTTTACCCAGATCCATCAGAGCAATCACCATCTATGTCAGCTGTAATCTTACAAAAAGTATTTCTTAAATAGTGAAGCTGAAAAGTTGATATTACTGTTTGATTCACGAGCTGCAGAATGGATGCTAGGTTAGCAGGCATTAAAACAACATTAATCTCCTTGCACATCTCCATCAGCAGTCTTGGGTGACCAGGTGCACTTCAATGAACAGTCATACTTCAAAAGACATGAGGTATCAACAGCATTAAAATATTCAGTAAACCATGTTGTAAACAGTTTTGCTGTCCATTTATAAAGCAAATGTAGAGAGGATTTAGCACAATTCTTCAGGACCCTTGGATTTACAGAATGGTATCTGAGCACTGACATCATTTTAATGTCACCAGCTGCATTGGCCTTAACAAGTCAGCCTATTCTCTTATGTTGAAGCCAGGTATTGACTTCCTGATCTGTGAAAGTCTTAGGTGCCATTTTCTTCCAAAATAAGGCTGTTCTACCTCTATTAGAAATATGGTGTTTATTACAGTCACTTCCTGAATTATCATAGACTTTCTGAATCACTGCTTAATCTATCACCTTGCATTTTTATATTGCAGGGGCAAATTCTTTCTTTAAACCTCTAACAGTTCGTTAACTTTTTCCTCAGCTCTCTCAGGCTTCAAAGAAATGAAGAGAGTTAGGGTCTTTCTCTGTATCAGGCTTCTGTTTATGTGACTAACGTGATCCAACCTCCTACCTAGACCACTAAAACTTTCTCCATTTCAGCAATAAGGCTGTTTCTTTTTATTTGTATGTTCACTGGAGCAGCACTTTTAATTTTCTTCAAGAACTTTTCCTTTGTGTCACAACTTGACTGACTTAAGAGTTCCAACTTTTGGGCCATCTCATCTTTTGACATGCATTCCATGTTAAGCTTAATGATGTTGTACTTCTAATTTAAAATGAGAGATGTGCCACTTTTCCTTTCATTTGAATATTTGTGGGATTATCGACTGTCCTAATTTTAATATCATATGTTTTAAGGAAGTGGGAGGCTTGCAGAGTGGGAAAGAAAGGAGGAATTGACCAATCGCTGGAGCAATCAGCATACACAGTATTAATCAGTAGTAGAATAAGTTTGCTATTATCTATTGGCATTGTTTGTGTTTTCAAACAATGACAGCATAAATATCATTGCCCATGACATAAATATTGAAAAATAATGTGGATGAACGGTAGATATAATCATAATGAAAAAGATAGAAGTTTTGTAAGAATTACCAAAACACAACAAAAAGATATGAAATGAACACAAACTGTTGAGAAAATGGTGCCAAATAACTGGTAGAATCACCACAAACATTCAGCTTGTAAACAAACAAACAAACAAACAAATAAACAAAAAAACCAAAAACATATAATACTAGGTAGAGTATGCTTTAAATAGAGTTGATTAATACCTATAGTTTATTTTTCATTCAAAAATTTTTCTATTCCCATTTTTTTGTTGTATTAAGTCCTACCATTTAGTAAGACTCACTGAAAGTTTAATAGTCTATCAAGAACTAGTGCTATATCAAAGTTGATCTTGGTTTACTCATATGTACCGTGGAAATAATCCCTATTTCATAGAATTGTTCTGCAAACCAAGAGACTTAATGCCTGTGTATGAGAGTATAAGAACATGATTGACCCTGTATCAGTTCTCACCTAAACCATGTATTATAGTATATTACATATCATGAAATGAGTAGGAATGACCCCTTCCATCTCATACATGCAGATTTACACAACAAAAGAGTACATAAATTTTATATTAAGATGCAAAATGGTAACATTGGAGAGGAGAGTTGTGGGAGAGGATTAAGCAAGAAATTTCTTTGGAGAGTACAGGCCAATTGCTATGAGTTTCTTTCCTTCCCACTCTTAGGACCTGCCATCTTCTGTTATCAGACCTAACAAAGGGATTTTAATGCTCCACTACCATACATTTGAAATGTGTTCCTTTCAGTTGGGAGACAGAGAAGATGCGTATTAAAAAATTATGTGAGTGAATGGTTGGTCATTGTGGAAACTTGACTCTGAGAATTTCAAGGGCTTAGAAAAGACAAACTTCTAGTTTCTTTGGCAGAGATAGAGAGTAGAGCTATGAAAACATAAGGAAATTTGAGTGGAAGCTGAAGGTCAAGTCTCTTGGGTCAGGATATGGGATATGCTGGGCCAAGTTTGAACACAGCATCCTCCTGGAGATGGGAGTGAGGCAGAGAAAGACACAGACACAAAACTACATGATGCTTGGTGCCAAGCAGGGAATGGCAAGGGACCTGAGTGTAGAAGGATAGCACTGGGAGGGTCTTGGGGGAGAGATCTTAAGGACAGAGTCCTTGCAAGAATTCTAAACAGCCCTCCTAAATGTTGAGGAAAGTATCAATTCTGGTCATCTTCCAGACCTAGAAAATGCACACACCACAGCAAGTTAAGAATTATTCTGCTCCCTAACTTTCATCCCACTCAACTTTTACTTGTAAGAATCAAATATAAACCAAAGTGTGTGTAACAGGCATAGGGTGGGAACTTGAACTTCCCATTTCATACTGAGCTGAAGCAGCTTGGGATCTGTTAGAACTGAGACTGCTTTTATACAGAAAGTGTCCTAGATGACTTTAGCATCTGAGAATGACCAGCAAATCACCATGTGAAGACTGTGAATAATTCACTGTGAATTTACTCCAGTGAATAAAATTTACAAATGAAAAAATCCAAAGTTAAAGTGCATTTCATTCACAGTCCTAGCTTCATACTGTTCAGTAGAACTCATAGATTGCAAAGTATGCAGAATAGTACCTCACATAGAACAAATTTCCAATAACCTGAAATAATACATTTTTCTACAGTTAGGGTTTGCAGAGGGACAACTTAACACTCAAGGCTAACGAGGTAACTTCCATGAGCCCTTTATCATATTTTGGAACAAAAAATGCTATTTTGTGGTTTGTTTATATATTAGGATCTCAAATATAGATCATTCTTTTGTGGACTGATTGGTTGAATGTGTATTTTAGTAATTTTATTTCCTTTCTTTCCAATGGGGGTAAGGGGGAGGGTCTGTGGGTTTTGATGCTTTAGAAAAATACTGCCCTAGGAGACAGAAAGGAATAGCAACCTCAGGATGCAAAAACCTCCATTCATCTTAGATTGAAAAGCCTACTAGAAAAGCAAAAGTGATTATTCCATCTTCTAGAATGAGAAAGCTATCTAGTCACAAATGATTTAAGGTAATGCCAAGGAGAGGCACAATTGAGAAACAAAATTAGTACTTGGTTTTTATGTGCATAATGCTTTCTTTTATTTATTTCTTTTTTATAATATATATAAATATATTTCACATCACTGTGATCTCTTTTATTTATTTCTCTCAGTACCTCTTCCATCTTCATCTACTCTCTCCAAGCTTCCAAGGTGATATATTATGAGACATCCTATCAAGGAGCAGCATCATAAGAAATGTTAATATCTTATAGAACTGTTAATGGTACAGTGATTAACCATTTTCAGGAAAATTTTTTAAGGGGAGAATAATAATTATCCCAAGATGAACTCTAATGTAGCCTCTAAGTAAAATAAATTTATTTGCATGCATAATGTTCCAGATATATCTCAATTCATACCATATAGAAAATTGCCAGATGATATTGAGTTCACTTTGGAAAATTTGGGATCAAAAGAATAAGAAAAGACCATGATGGGATTGTTAAATAGAACTAGAAGAAATTTCTCTGATTGGATAGTTTGTCTGAATTTATCTATGTAGCTATTTATTTCATTTTTAATAGATGTTTTCTTACTCCTAAGAAAAGTAAACACAACCAATATTCTCATTCATTCCTAAACTATATCTGGTTTCATCTCAAGGTCTGAAGCACAATGGAACAGTGAAAATATTTCATTTTACAGAGCATTAATAGACTGAAATTTCCTCAAAGAAAAGATATTACTGGGAGGGGACCCAATGGACTGAAGCAGAAAATTACGGGTGCTTTGTGGGTGTGGTATGGTAACATATATCTGAAGATCTGTGAACTTATATACCTCAATCATATATAGTACTGTAAACCAATGTTACCTTAATGAAATTAAATTAATTATATATACACACAGCTATAAACATAGCTTTTGACACATAATGGGAACAGTATGTTAATGTATACACATAGCTTTTAATATATAATGGTAACTCAATGAACTTTTGCTAACGATTCCTTTACTTCTTCCAAACAGTGATATAGTTCATGCAAATGTTCAAAAGAGGTGATTATAGAGCCAAGTCACAGTAGCTGTAAACTGATGGGTAATGACCTTGATTCTTAAGAAGATAGGCTTAAAGTTTTAGCTTGTTTAACTGTAGATTTAAGATAATATTTATTGCTACAAGTCTGAGCAATAAATGAGAGGGTACATTTAAAGTATGGTGTCTAGCACATCATGACAATAAATGGAAGCTTGTAGAATGAAACATTTTAATGTAATATGAAACATTCAAAATTGGATATGTTAAAAATATTAATTCTTTAAGAGGCCAGAGTAAACTTGGAGAAGGAAGTTCCCTGGAGAAGATACACAAGCACAATTTAAAATAACTTTACTTTATTAACAAGTAGTTATTCAGAAACCACTATATGTGACATACTTATCTAGGTACTGGCCTCTCAACAGAGAGAAAAGACTCAATTCTTTTCTATTGAGTAGGTTACAATCTGGTGGAGTTGACGGAGACAGAAATTAATCATTTAAAAGTGGTGTATCATATTTTATCATGGAAAACAATTATGAAAGAAGATAGTGAATGCTCAGAGTTGTGGAAATCTTGTAACTTATTTAAGAGTGGGAAACACTAACTGAAGAGTTCATAGCTGAATAAAAAAATTGAGGAAAATGAGAAATGAGTCATGAGGATATTTGCAAAAGAGAGAACATGTAAAGTTTCTGTTATAAGCTGAGTTATATTATCCAAATTTCAAGTGGTGAAGCCCTGCCCCCCATTGTGATTATATTTGGAGTCTACAAAATGTAATTAAGGTTGAGTCAGGTGATAAAAGGATCCCATTCCAGTAAGACCAGTGACTAATATCCATGTAAGAAGAGGAAAAGACCTAGAAGTCTGCACCACAAAGGAAAAAGGCCAGTGAGAAGATGGCCATCTGCAAGCTAAAGTAAAGTTTTCACCAGAAATCAACCCTTGAGATCCTTGATTTAGAATTTAGTGCCTCCAGAATGGGGAGAAAATAGATGTTTTCTATTTCAGTTTCTCTCTGGTTACTTATGGTAGCCAGAGCTGACTAAGATAGTCCCCGAGGCTGAAGCATGCCAGGGCAGACAGCCAGTATAGTTAAATTAGATTCAGCTGAGGGAAGAATGGAAGAGATCTAGGTCGG
>PVHY01021923.1:0-23140 GCA_004024945.1 Uropsilus gracilis
GAGGGAGGGAGGGAGGGAGGGAGGGAGGGGTAGAAAAAGCATACTGAGAACTGAAGGTGGAAAAAAAAGGTAGTAGAAACAAATGCTTCTGACAGATCTTCTCCTCAATACATTCATGAAACAACACTAGCACTGGATGGTTCCATGGATATGCACCCATGAGTTTGTTATGTTTTACTGACACCGTGTATTCTGTCAGTGTGCTATATTTTGATTTCAAAAAAAAAAATGATTTTTTTTTAAAGCAGCAATACTGATTTCATGTAAAAATCTGATAAGCTAACACAAATGATTTTCCTTCAGGTTTAACTTAACTGATCTCAAATTGGTGCTTTGGACTTTTTTTTTAAATTCCAATGTACCAGTTCAGTTTTTTCAATGGAAATTTCATTAATTGTAAATTCAGCTGTAAGAAAAGATGCAGAAAGCTCTTACATATTTTGTCCACATTCTCCTTGTAGTATAGTATAATCATTACAACTAGGACAGAAACAATGATAAAATCCACTGTTTTAACTCAAATCCCCTCTTGTATTCACTGTATTATTGTCCATTAGGTTTTATACATTTATTCATCACTGTAGTTGGAATACTAAAAACACTGTTGTCCTTTTATAAGCAAAACTACGTTCTTCTCACCACCCCCACCATGCCCAAAGCAAACACCTGACAACCACTAATGTATCCTGTTTCTAAAATTTTATCATTTCAAAAATGTTAAATAAATGAAATCATAAAGTACACAACACTATTTGTCAGTCCACTTTACACATGAAGTAAGTATTTAAATTTGTGACAGCCTTGGAATTTTTTAAACCAGCATAGTTCCTTATAGATTCAAATAATTGCTTACTTGTCTCAACAGTATGTTCCTTTAATTGCTGAGCGGTATTTCATGGCATAGATGTGACAAAGTTTACCCTTTACTTACTAAAGGGCACCTATGCTGTTTCCAAGTTTAGGCGATCATAAACCAAGCTGCCATCAACATTAGCACACAGATTTTGTAGGAACACCAGTTTTATTTTCTGGGACCAATGCCTACGAGTATGACTACTGGGTTGTCAAAGCAGCTGTATGTTTTCCAAACTAAGTGTCCATTTTACAGTTCCACCACCCACATATGAATCAGATTCTCTGCATCTTCACCAGCATTTGAAATTGTCACTATTTTTAATTTTACCTGTCTTGATAAATACTTACCAGATAGATGCTTTAATCAGGTTTTCATCAGCACACATTCAATTCTACTTTCTTCAGTTTTCATGTTTTGTTAATGTATATGAAAGGTTTTTTTGTTTTTTTTTTAATGAGACTGACTATAAATGAAATTAACACAGTATGGACCTTGTGCCAGAAAAGAAGTCTATCAGAACTAAACAGTGACCCACAAACAAGTCTGTTTCTATATGAAACCTGGTACCTGATGAATGTAACAAGGAACATCAGTGGAGAAATAATGGATTATTCCATAATGGTTTAAATTGATTAGTAATCTGAGTAAGACGGGGGTTGGGGGGTGAGGGTAAAGGAAAGGAGGTAAAGAATTCCTTTCTTAAATAACACCTACAGAAATGTTTTAGGTGAATTGATAATTTAAATAGGAAATGCAAGTTTTAAAGTTTTACAACAGTGTTATGTCATAGGGGCTACCTTGATGTATTAAAAAAAACAATAAAGAACATAATTGTAAAATGGAAAAATAAATGTGCTGAATGATCTTGTATTCTGTGAAGCTGCTGAACTACTTGTTAATTCCAGGAGCATGTCTATAGATTTTTTGGGATTTTCCTTTCCCAACTGTGTACTTCTCTCAACCTATGGCACTGGCTAGAATTCACAGCATCAATAAGAGCAATGGGAACAGACATTCTTGCCTTGAACCTGGATCTTCAGGGGAAAACATTCAGTCTTTCACCTTAGGTATGATGCCAGATATGGGGTTTTTGCAGATGGTCTTTATCAAGCTCAGGTAATTCCACTCTCTTTCTAACTGTTTGAGAGATTTACTAAGCACAAATGTTGGATTTTTCACATTTTTTCTAGACCAATTAATATTAACATTAACAAAGATATGAACATATCATTTGATATGACCATATTCACACATATGCACAATTTTTCTTCAATACCTTAACATGGGGAATTCGAGTTTTTAAAAAGATGTTTTACCAAAAATGTCAAAACAAATTTCAGATATTGACTCTGATCAGTTAAGTGAGGTGTTTTTCTTTATGTACCAACTTAATATATGATATATAATGACAATAAAAGGCATATCTGACTTATCAAATATCAAGAAAAAAGTTATAGGAAGTTATAAGTTGTATGCTAAAAATTTAAATGGCCAGTAACAGATTTTAGACTTTCAACTTACGAAGCATTATTCATTCAGCGAACACTGAGAAGCATTATAGCATAAGGATTAAGAGCTAAGATCTGCCATTTATCTGCTGTATGACTTTAGCAAGTTACTTAATTCCTGAGTAATTCTGTTTATGATGTGATATAAAACAGAAGTACAGACTTGTGTGAAGTATTGATGCAAAAGAACATATTAAACAAGCCAGGTGTGATGGCGTGCGCCTGTAATCCAAATGCTGGAAGGTAAGAGGTCTGGGATCACTTGAGTTTGTGTGTTCAAGACTACCCCGGGCAACATAGTGAGACCAGGTCTCGAAAAAAGAAGCCAGGCATGGAGGCATACACCTGTAATTCCAACTACCTGGGAGGCTGAGGCTGGGGATCGTTTGAGTCCGTGACTACCCCAGGCAACATAGTGAGACCTAGGCTCAAAAAAAAAAAAACTTATTAAACAGAAAAGTAGGAGACCAAGAAATAAAAAAGTTCAAACAAAAGATGTACGATGTACAGGGCCAGCAAAACAGTACATATTAATAATGTACTGTTTATAGAATTTATAGAATTAAATTCTATAAACTCCCTCTCCATTTTTGATAGTTCAGTACCAGTGGTAACCAAAGTATGGTCCTTGAACTGGTTAATACTCCCTAAACTGTTTTAAGTCTACTATAAAACTTGTGCCAGAAATCAGTTATAAAACTAAATATACTCTTTAGTTCTACTAATTAAATAATTTATTAGACAGAAAGACTTTCTTGGGAAGCAATGATGTTTTATTTTGGCACAGATCCTGAACTTGTCAAAGATTAAGATGTTTGTGTACCACTACTCTATGTTTAGTATCTTTCCAAAACTTCAAAAAATGATTTAAATATAAGTAAAATTGAACTGACTCATAATTCACTACATTTTTTAATATCAGCATATAATAATGGGCTACAAAAGACTTGGGAGAATTGGGGGGAGAGGGTGTTACCTTTCAGTTTAGAATCTGACAATCTAATAGAAATAGATGTAGCTTATTTATGGACTCTGGGAATCAGCTCTCTTTTTTCACATTTTTCCAGAAGCTTAATGTCAGTAATGCTATGTTTTCTCCTCAACACAGATATAGAGATAGCAAGGTCAGACTCAAAGACAGACAGTTTGACCATAAAGAGTAAAGGAATCTTCTCTTGAAATTCTCCACACCTCCCAGCTTCACATCAAAATCAAATAAACTCTGTTTGAGCTTTTAGATTTTATTTCAGGAAGGGTTCACTTTCTGATGCTTACTCAGGGGATTCTGAAGTGTAAAATAAGGGTTTGCTTGAGAGTGCTTTAGTTAATTTCATTTTTGGTCTACTCACAAGGGTTTCCAGGGACTGAAAGTAGTAATTGGAAAGGAAATGTTATCTAGAAGGGGGAAAAAAGATAAGTTATCTAAACTAATCAATGTAGATATTTTTTTAAAAAATGTCCTCTGACAAGCAAGAATTTTGATTCTATAAATTAAATACAGAAGGCTGCTCAAACATCGGCGGAGGATCAAATAATTATATGCAAATGTAAGTGAACAGCTTTGACTATTAAGCATTATCAGAAGGGCTAATACAGTTAAAGCAAGGGGAGATTCGGAATAATATCAGAATCAATATTAAAGTTTTAAAATTATATTACAAACATAAAAAAAGTTAAGGGAAAATAAACACCCACATTTGGGGATAACTGTTGTAATGCTAACAGATAACCATAAATGAATACTTAATTCTGATTTATTTTTATTCCTACTGCCACTATTAAGGTGAATGATCTTCACTTGATGAACAAAAAACCACACACGAAATAAAATAAACCATTCTATTTCTATAGAGTTAAAATGTGCAAAATAATCTATACTGCAGGGTTAAAAATTAGGATAATGGTCACCTTTATGGAAAAGCAGGAATTGGGAAGGGGTATTGAAACACAAGCTAATGTTCTCTCTCTTGATATAGAAGCTATTACACAGATGTAGTCACTTTGTGAAAATACATCAAACTGTATACTTAAAAATGTGTTGATTTTGTATGTGTAGGCTAATAAAAGGTTAAAAAAAAGCTAAGTCCAAATTACTGAAACTGGCAAGGAGGTCACCTTACTGCTTTAAATCAATACTTATTCATTAGCTTGTTCCCTTGGTTCAAATGAAACAGGGCTCTGAAAAAACTTGAAAATGACTGTTTTATCACTGTTGTTAATATGTAAGCATTTAGGAAGAAATTAAGAAAATGAAAGAACATTTATTCGCATTTTTCATACTTAATTTAAAAAGGAAGACTGGGTTTCAGGAGCTTACCACTAATGCTGAGCAAATTTTCATGACACAAAGTTGGAATAAATATTTACTAAATACATAAAAATGCATGAATCTGTTTAATTTTAGTGACTCACTGAAAGACTGCATACTCTCAAAATCAAGACCTTTCTTCTTGCTATAACTCAGAAGTTTCAGGATGGTAATTTAACAGAGTTTCAGGAGTGAACCAGATCAAGAAAAGGACCTAATCTCAGATAAAAACAGACTGGAAGATATGTTTTCAAATATGTATTTTTAAATATATATGTATATAGAGAAATCATTATGTCTATTTTCTTTATTGGCAATTAAAATATTTGCTTCAAATAAAATGTTGCTGTACAAAATCTCAGTCTAATGAAGGTAACTCTAAAGTTCTCCAAAAATAAAAGAAGAAAATAAACTTTAATAGCAGTTACATTCAATGAAAAAATATAAGGCTGAAATACTTTTCTGAAAAATATCATTTTTGAGTATGTATAATTTCCCGCATGAAGAAATTAGAACAATCCTGTCTAGTCCACAGTTCAGAAAAAGATGGTATTAAGAAAAAAGAAGAGTATCTACTTCACCACATGTGAGAAATTCAATGACGGCAGTAAAGTACTTCAAGTATTAGTGTAATACTTGAAGTGTAATACCCAAAAATGGAAGCCATAGTAAGCATACACCATTATAAACTATTTAATGACATATTTTCATATTGCATAGTTTTAGGGGTGACCACTAATTTGCCATTGTATTACCATTATTCAAGTTCTTAGACTTTTGACACCAGAAAAATTTCTTAGTTTTTATTAAATGTAAATCACCCTTACCTTTCGAAGCTCAACTGTCACTTCATTTCTGTGTCTTCTCATTGTCTACAAATAATGGTAAAAAGAAAAGATTTATAAGTAAACATAGAGACTGCTAGTGTATATATAAAAATCTCAGTGCCTAAGATTTAAATTTTTTAGAAGTCATGTATTCTAAAGAATTAAGAAAACATCAGTTTTAGATTTTTATGAACAATAAGAGGTTAAAAAGAAAAACTTGTCTAAAACTAAAACTGAAGTTTTTACGGGGTATCTGTTGATTAATTCTGTGGGAGTGGAAGGTATGACTAAGCTGCCTAAGATTCATTCATCTTTCCTAATGTATCCAGTTTTGGGGGGAGAAATTACATACTCAATTGTGCACAGTCTTGATGGAATGGCCTAATAAATTAGCTCTTCTACCTATAGATGGAATACTATTTAGCTTTTTTTAAATTTTTGATTACTTTATTACTATAAAATATTGATTAGGTGATACCTTACATGAAAAACCATTGGAAGAGGAAATAGTACAGCAAATGCCCATTTGCCTCAAGAATTTTCATTATTAGCTAGAATCAAAACACGTAAAGGTAAAATTTGGTTTTTGTAACATATATGGAACTTGAAGCAATTATGTTAAGCAAAGTAAGTCAGAAAGCAAAAGATACTTATCAGATGTTTTTACTTTTTCTCAGTGGACTATAAATAACCAAAGCAGAAAAACAAATCACAACAAAAACAATTCTTAGACTGTTAAAAAAAATTATATATATATATACACAGCAATAGAAAGATAAGCCTTCTATGCAGGGGAAAATATATTCAAAATTTATAGTTTTATAAGTCAAAATATTATATAAAATTTAAAAAACCAATGAGATATCATCTCACACCTGTAGTAAGGGCGTACATCAAAAAGACCAGGAAACACACACACACACACATAAGATTTAGCAAGGATGTGGAGAAAAAGGAACCTTTGTCCACTGTTGGTGGGAATGTAAACTGGTCCAGCCTCTATGGAAAATAAGAGTATTTTCCTATGCCTATGGAAAATAGGCATTTTGAGAATAGCTGCAAATGGAAGGCCTCAGGCATATGCCAGCATTTTTGGGTATGAGTCTATACTCAAAAATAACAGGCTGAAGTCTCCTTTCCTAGGCAAAACCCTACACTAAAAAGAATCCTACTGGGAGAGGACTCCCAAGTGAGCAAGATAGGCACAAATATAATAAAGGAAAGAGAGGGTCCAAAATATAGAAAATCATGCTTTTTGTGTGATATATATATATATATATATATATATATATATAAAACAACAGAACACTAATGAAGTAATTAAAAGATCTAATTAAATGGAGACACAAACATGAACTATGTTCATGGGAAGGCAGATTCAACTTGGTTAAAATGTCAATTCTACAGTGATATACAGGTCTAACACAATTACACTCAAAAAGCGTGCTTTTTGTGTTTTCTTTAATCATTTTGTGAAAGATAACATGACAAGGTCTAGAGTGGTAAAGATGAAAAAGTCCCCTTACTCCATAAAAGTTCAGAAAGTTTATTACAAAATGAACAGAAATACCAAGCCATAAGAAATGGCAGAATACAAACATTAAAGCTGCCCAAAAAAATACCTACAAAACAGGTAAAAATTATGTCTTAGAAAACAGAAATTATAAATCAGAGTAAGAAAAACTAAGGAACGAGGTGCTGGAAATCAGGAAAGAATTTGAAAGATGAGGAAAAAAATTTCAGAAAAGAAATGTAACCAAAAAGAATCGTAAGTTCCAATATACAACAGTAATTAATGCTCAGGAGATATAGAATGTACAAAGAAAGAAATTCATTTTTGACAAATGAATGTCATGGGTATGTAAAATGCAACAGTTACTGTAATGAATCTCAGAAAGTTAGAGAATAATATTAATTTTCATCACAAGAAATCAAAATTTTGTAATCATGTAACTAAATTTGATGATCTGTGGTAACCAGATTTATTTCAGTGATCACTTCACAATGTATACAAATATCAAATCATGTACACCTGAAGTTAATGTCATTTCAATGCTACCTAAATTTAAAAATTGAACATGGAAATTATTAGAATGAAAGTGACAATAAAGATAAGCAAAGGAAATATGCATATGTATAGTAAGAGTCCTTAAGAAAACCAAAGCACTGTGACAAAGCAAATATCAAATCTCATTATAAAAAAATTTTTTTCTGAACCTAGGAGACTTGAAATATTGAAAGAACATACCAAGTACTTGGGAACTCAATCCAGAAAAACCAATATTAACATATATCAGGAAAATTTATTATTTCTAGAAAGAAAGAAAAATTATTCTGAACATCAAGCCAAAAAAAAACTACAGGTTTTTAGGACAAAACTAATGTGCTCACAAAAAGGTCACAGGATACAAGATAAAAGGACTCAAAAATACAAAAATTTTTTTTCTATTTTTTGTTTATATTTTAGCAATAAAACAAGCAACAAAATCCACAATAAAAGCAGTATCACTGATAATATCCCCCAAATACTTAGATATGAATCTAACAGGACATATATATATATACATACATACATACATACATATATATATATATATAAATATAACAACAGAACACTAATGAAGGAATTAAAAGATCTAATTAAATGGAGACACAAACATGAACTATGTTCATGGGCAGGCAGATTCAACTTGGTTAAAATGTCAATTCTACAGTGATATACAGGTCTAACACAATTACACTCAAAATTCCAGCTATAATTTTATAGAAACAGAAAAGACTATTTTTAAATGTATATAAAAAAGCAAATCACAAAAAGCAGAATAAAACAATTTTGAAAAAGAAGTGGGAGGAATTAGTCAACCAACTTAAAATTATACAGCTACTGTAATAAATACTATGTACTACTGGTGGAGGGACCTATACATAGCTTGTCAAAGAAACAAAGTAAAGAACCAAAAGCAGACAGGCGCAAAATATGTTCAGTTGATTTTTGTCAAAGGTATGAAAGTAATACTTAAAAGAAAGATACCTTACAACAAATGTTGCTGGAACAGGTATACACTGATAGATAAAATGCATGAACTTCAACTTAAGCCCCATCTCATATAAAAAACAACAAAAGGAACATACTTAAGTAGAAAACTATAAGACTTTAGGGGAAAAAATAAGAAAACTCATCTAGAGTTAGGTAAGTTCTTAGACTTGTCCTAAAAACATGGTCCAGCAAAAGAATAACTTGTAAATGGACTTCATGAAAACTTTAAAATTTTGCTTTAAGAAAACCCCCATGTAAAAGAGATGAAGACAGATAGGGGCTAGAAATGATATATACCCCTTATTGGAAATTATAAACCACTTATCAAATGTAGTATTAGTATTTAGAGTATCTTGAGGTTGTTCAAATTCAACAATAGGATAAATAATCAACTGAAATAGAAAATGAGCAAAAGAAACATTTAAAGAGAATATATAGATGGCAAACAAGCACATGAAAAAAGCTATTACCCATTAATAATGGAAATTAAAACTACAATAAGCTATTACTACACATCTATCAGAACAGCTAAAATAATTGTGGTAACATAAAATGCTGATGAAGATGTGGAAAATTTAAATCTTGCTGATGGAAATCTAAAATGGAATGGAAAACTTAAAAAAAACAAAAACATGCAAATACCATAGGACTCTGCACCATACTCCTGGATATTTAGTCCAAAGAAATGAAAACCTAAATTCACAAGAAACCTGTTCCCAAACATCTACAGAAGCTTTATTCATAGTAGCCAAAGTTGGGAAACAACAAAGGTATCCTTCAACAAATTGTAGCAGATTCATGCCAAAGAATACTATTCCAACAACGAAAAGGAACAATGTATTAAGAGATATACCAACTTGGGTGAATCTTCATGGACTTATGCTGAGAAGGGAGAAAAAAACAATCCCAAAAGATCATATACCCTATGATTTCACTAACACAACATTGTTAAATAACCAAATTATAGACATGGAGAAGAAACTGGTGGATTCCAGGGGTGAGGAAAGTATGGGATGGGAGGAAGTGAACACGGACATAAAATGAAAGAATGAGAGATTTCTATGCTGATGAAAAATGTTTTCTATCTTGGCACTATTTCTGTATATTGTATATTATATATACCATATAATTGTATATTATTATTGTATATTATATATTAAACATTTCACTGCATATTTTGCTTTTGTTTTACTATAGATGTTACCATTGGGGGAAACTGTGTAAAGGATGTAGAATCTTTCTGCATTATCTCTAAAAACTGGTTATGAATCTATACTTACTTCAAAATAGAGATCAAATTTAAAAAAAAACATTTTAAAAGAAATTGTAATCTATAAGATACTGAGGAGGAGGGGATAAAGATAACAACCAACTTCAATAATACAAATAATACGGAATTAATGAATGACAGACAAATAAGCTAAATAAGCCAACCAATGTTAAGAAAAATATGAACCTCCCAAATACCAAAAATATACAAAAAAATAATAAAGCAGATGATATATTTTACACATAAAAAGAACTCTTTTATATATAAACATACAGGAATAGGGAGGAAATACAGTAGGTAATGCAAGGAAACTAGACTACTTAGCATCAGAATCACATGCAAATGAATTACATACGTGTATGACAGAATTAAACTTTAAAAAATGTGATATCGAAAAATTTAAAAAATTAATAGATGTAAATGAGTGTCCAGTCTGTAGCACAGTCATACTATCTCATGAAACTTCAACAAATAGGACTATCTCCAGTCAATCTTAAAACACAAAAGTAGTTAAAAGAAAACTCAGCAGAACCCTCTGTCTTGCCCACTGCTTCCCTTAAGCAGTATTATTTCAATAAACAAGCCTATTCTATTCTTCAAAAAGGAAAAAAAACCCTCTAAAATGCTTTCACTAATCCTGTTATTAGGGGTAGTGTTGTGATTGTTATTCTGAGGCTGTTCTGTGTATCTGGAATAAAGGAAATGAGTAATAATGTGATGTTCTGATTCTATCATTTCCTGATGTCAAAGAAAACCAGTAATTTCTGGCTGGGACAATGAAGATCTAGATATATAGCACAAGAGGTTTAATAAACTCCTATAGTCTTGAATTTGAATTGGAAATATTGATATATGTATAATACAACTTCAAGAAAAATAACCTAGATCTATCCACTTAAAATTCCTAGATCTATCAAAATATGCAGGAGTCAAGCCCAATTTGTTAAGGATGTTCTTATCAGTAAGGAATATACAATGGGTTGAAATATACAAGTTTCAATCCAAGAACACATGTTTCAATCCATGAATTCTAAATGGGGGGAAAGGGAACCTAACTGGTCAGCAAAGGAAGGAGCTAATGAATCACCTCATCAGTTTAGAAAACTAATAAATGAAGAGACCTAAGCAGTCATTTTGCCTTCACCTAAATAAACTTTATTATGGGAATAAATCAATTAGTAAGTTAATCACTAGATGTTATAAAATGACACCACAAAAATGTTGCTATACAATTTCAGCTGACTCTATCCCCATCAGAAGCCATGATCAACTTTAGGTTACAAATATCTATAAATGAAAATAAGTAATTTTACAACAGGGCAGTATGATGGAAATACTCTTAAAAACTGAGTTGGTCATACAGCTGTCTAAATTTACTAAGTATCAAACTTTACACTAACAGTGAGTGAACTGCAAAGTACATAAACTATACTTTAATAAACCTGCTGTTTTATTTAATCCTTTGCAATACAGATTTTTATACTTGTTCCTTGTACTAACAACTGTTTTCTCTAAATATAGTACCTCAACCAAGTATATAAATTTGATTTGGAAAAGAGGTAGGAGACTGTATAAGGATACAAAATTACCCTCTCCAGTCGTGACATACCTAGAAAACTAGCTCTAGGTATATCACGACTTGAGAGGGTAATACGCTTATAGGGAATTGTGCTGATACTCTTAAGACTGCCAGCAACTAGAAATCTACATTTCAGTGTATGCAAGAAAAGCAAGGTAAGACACAAGGCAGTGAAATGGTTATCTTCAATGTGCTAGAAGAACATTAACTTTGAACTCAGAATTCTAACAAAGAAGGAATGATAAAAACAAAGCAAAAACAAAGACACCTTACAACAGTTAGTTAATGAATATTGGCAATGACCATCAATGGTTGCTACTGTCACAATGAGATAACTGATAATATGAACTTAATAGAAAAATGTAGTATCAAAAAAGGTGAGCATAGTATTTTTGTGTGGTGATGAAAGTTTTGGAAAATTAATTGTGGTAATGGTTGCACAACTCTAAAAAATTATTGAAAGACAGTGAATAGACTTTGAATGAAGTGATATATATGGAATGAATGATCTGTACGGAATGTGAGAATGTGTGTAAAGCATCTCAAAAAAAATTTTTTTTTTAATTTTTTTTTTTGAGACTAGGTCTCGCTATTTTGCCTGTGGAACCACAGTCTCACGTTGCCCATAGTACCACGGACTCAAGCAATCCCCAGCCTCAGCTTCCCAAGTAGCTAGGATTATAGGCATGCACCACCACGCCCAGCTATTTTTGGGGACTAGGTCTCCTGTGTTGCCCCTGGTGGGACTGAAACCGCAATCCCCAGATCCTGCCGAGACTCCATAAGCTGTCACTTACAGGCAAGCACCACCATGCCCAGTTTTTTTTTTATTTTTTTTATTTTTAAGAGACTAGGTCTCTCTATGTTGTCCAGGGTTGTCTTGAACCCACGGACTCAAGTGATCCCCAGCCTCAGCCTCCCAGGTAACTGGGATTACAGGTGTGTACCACCACACTGGGCCTCAAAAAAAAAATTCAAAGGAAATATCTGATATTATACACAAATAAGTCAAAATCAATAAGTCAAGCTTCTATGTACCAACCAATTCACAGAAAATACAGAGAACAATGGGACATAGTAAAATTCTATGGGTAGCTGAGCATGGTGACACGTGCCTGTAAGCTTCAGCCTATGAAGTGGCTGGGGCTGGCGGTTGAGTCCCACTAGGGGCAACATAGGGAGATGTAGTCCCAAAAGAAAAATAGCTGGGCGTGGTGGTGCGTGTCTGTAATCCCAGCTACTTGGGAAGCTGAGGCTGGGGATTGCTTAAGTCTGTGGTACCCTGGGCAACGTGTTCCATGGGCAAGACCTAGTCTCAAAAAAAAAAAAAAAAAAATCAACCAACAAAAAACCCCAAAAAATTCTATGGGCACAACCAGCAAAATAAAGGATTAATTAGTCCATATCTCTAGAACAAAAGCAATAAGACAAAAAGTGGTGAGAGGGAATGTTGTAAAACATGGAGTAGAAATCTCTAGGTTAAGAGATTTAAGAGACATTACAGTAATATTGTATATAAATCCAAACAAATCCGAACATGTTTCATTCACGCACATAACTCATACATAAAAGACAACTGGGAAAACTGGAACACTGATTAAATATGTAGTAGTAAGTTTGTATTAATTATATTAGCTGTGATTTTAAATATTGCTAATTTTTAAAGATATAGATTAAAAGTTTATAAACATTTCATGGAAGCTTGACATATGAGGGCACTGCAGATCACTAGATCACTAGGGAAAAGACTGTAGAGCCCTGGAGGCTTAACAAACTCTAAAAGTAAAGGTAACTGGGTAAGGGGCTGGCCTCCAGACAGCTTTAGTTTATCTTAGGCCACCAGGCAGGTGCCCAAGGCTTAAGCTGCCCCCACCTCCCCCAGGCTATCAGGAAACAGACTGAGAAAAATGGGATAACCTGTGATCAGATCACCTGGGGCCCTCTTTGCAAAAACTGACGACCAATGGTCAGAACTACTGGAGGGGCATGAATTCCTTTGGTAAACCAGGAGGGTATAAAGGAGGCAAAAAGACAGGATGGAGTCTCTCTTCCTCTGGGAGGGGGCCCTAGGTGGCTAGTATTGCTCGACCTTGCAAAATAAAGCTTGCTCATGTGACTCTTAGTCTCTGGTTAGTCTTTCAGGAATTGTGGACCCTAAGAAGACTAATAAATAAATGGTGCATAAATTTTCCAAGTGGTAGAAACTGGGTACCAACTACATCACCATAAAGAAAATTAAATTCTAGATTGATTAATATATATTAGCAACATATTTTATTTTCCAAGAAAAATATCCTTATGATCCCTAAATGGAGAAAGACTGCTTAAGAGGGATGCTAAAAACTACTAAATTTTAATGAAAAATTCTATTATAAGTTAAAATTAAAGATGCCACACAGAAAATTAAAAATTAAAAAAGCCAAACTGAGGGTAAAGCAAGCACAGTGAATAATACCTGGAACATATAAAGTATTCATACATCAATAAAAAAGGGAATTTAAAAAAAGGCATTTTACAGAATATAAAACAATAATAGCCAATACAAAGAGTTGGTCAAACCTCCTTAATCAGGAAACACAAATTAAGACTACCTGAGATACTACTTTGCATGTAAGATTGCCAATCACTAATAGATATAACTTCAGCAGTGTTCATGGAACTGGTGAAGTACCAATTGGTACAAGCATTTTTGGATAGCAAGTTGGAAGAGTGGGAGGGTGGGTAGGGAAAAAAAGGAAAACAAGTTGGTTGAAAATATCCAAAGACACAGCAATTCCACTCTACAGTTTAAACTCTACCTTAACTCCTGCATAATGCAACATGAGACATATGCAAGTTTTGGGCAAAATTGGTCGGTATCAGCAAAATATTGAAAGCAACTCAAATGTTCATTAGAAGGGAATATCTGACTTGTGAGATGCAATTATTATTCAGCAATAAGGATAAAATAACTAAAGTTAAATGAATGATTCCAGAAATGTAATGTTACATAAACAAAGTTTATACATATTTGCAAAAGTAAATTACTTTCGGTAGGAAGCTAAAGACGGCATGAGAGAAAAACAGGCAGCTTCTTTTGTTCTAGTGCTCAAAATGGCACTAGATTTACAAGATATTTTGTTATTACTGCTTCAAAACTAGTCTCTGTTGCCTACTGTTGTATATAAAATTGTATAATATTTGTTTAATGTTTAAAGGAAAGAAAATAACTCATGTACTACCACGCATTTGAGTTGTCAGGATTTGTGATCCATTGAAATTTTGTCTCCCATCTCACCTGTGTCCAGTGGAATCAACATAACAAAAGGCACTCATGCAAAGTATAAACTAATGCTAATAATTCTCAATCAGATTTCCATTCACAAATTGTGATCCAAAAAGTACTAACAATTTCACTACTCTAATGTCTATTTCAAACTCTCATTCATGTTCTCAATACTACACTTTGCTCTGGGTTGATTTTCAAACTTAAATCTGCATGAATAACCTAGTTTGTTAGCACACACTCTGTAGTCCACTTGCAGAGTTTTTCAAGCAGCAAGTCAGCTTAAATAAGAACTCTGTTTCAAAGGACATCCCAGGTTATGCTGATGTTGATGCTGTTGATGCAGCAATCACAGTCTTAAGAATTACTGCTCTAGGTTAAAACATCAGATATATGATACACTCATTGCTGCATTAAGAAACATGAGAAAATCCTACTGAACATTTTCGTTGAAGGTATTTAAAAGCAATGCAAACTATCCAACACACATTGCATACGTATATATTCATTAGATAAAAAAATTATTCTATGGTTGGTACACTATTTTATGATGGCACAATGCTGTGGTTAGGAACATCTACACTGGATTGCACCCTTCCAGGTTTAATCCTGACTACCTCACAAACAAATGTTAACACATTTTGGGCGTGCTATTGACCTTTCTATTTCAATTTTATTTACTTATAAAGTGAAGATAGGGTTTCATCTAAGCTTCACAGGGTTACTAAGACAAGCAAATCCATGCTAAGTGTTACAACAGGGGCAGTATCTGGCACGGAAGGCCCTCAATGAATGTTAACTTTCTATAGCACAGTTAATGATATACCTGTCAAGATTAATGACTCATGTGGCTCTGTATCACTTTAAAACTACTGCTTAGTTCCAGCTGTGGAAAAAGCTAACATCATCTAACCATACCATTTTGTATCTACTCTCATTTCTATCATCAATTCCATTTATTCACAGTCAACTCTGGCAAATGGCTCAGTTTTTGCTCTAAATCAAGTTCTGACAATGTATCCCTGTTGTCTTCAACAACCCTTCAAACAACAAACAACACAGGTCAAGAAGTAGGCCAGGGCAGACCCAGGCTCTTGTTTTCTAAGTTTCATTTTCAACTTGGCAATATTCTGCAGCTATCCTTTCATTAATTGGCCACATAACTACAAAATCAACTAGGATAAATATGGATTTTTACATTTCACTCAAAAACTGAAATGTTTCAATATTTTAACATGAAACTGGTAGGCTTTTGCCTTTTACACTTGGTATGTACAGTGTTGTCTAATTGTGGAATCTCTGACCCTACCAGTAAGTCTCCTTAGATCCAATTACAGCATTAAACAATTTCCCATTTATTGGCCATTGACTAGATCCAGAAAGATTACATGTACAAAGAGTATTTTAATCCCTTAACTTCTTGATTTTTCTCCCAAGTTGTCAATTTATCCAGTTCCAGAGACTAGAAGCTTTCCTGTTTTTGCTTCCTTCTAGTTTTCATACTTCATTACCTCTGCTTTCTGCATTTCTGCCTTGTTGACCTGACAAAGAGTTAACCTTGAGTAACTCAAGTCTATTCCAAAATTGGGCTAAGAGCTGTAAGAAGTGGGAACAACAATTTAACCTCCAGTATGGCTATTACCAGTTCTATGTCTTTAGTCTCTTTAGTCTTTTTTAAAGAGATTATGTCTCACTATGTTGCCCAGGGTTGTCTCAAACCAGTGGACTCAAGTGATCCCTAGCCTCAGCCTCCCAGTAGCTGGGATTACAGGCATGTCCAGCTCTAGTTGTTTAGTCTTTATTAAGCACTAACTGTTTGCTCTCTGGAAATTTTTTCAGACTTCGATGATTTTGTACAAAAGCAGCAATTTATCTTATTTATGCACATCCAAATCCCCCAACCCCAGCCCCAGTAACCAATATCCTCAAATATTCTTTGTTCTTTTTACCCTATCACAATGACAGTACAAGAAGCAAATCTATCTACCATATATCACCAACAAGATGCTAAATTTACAAAGCTCTAATTTTTTATCACTGTTTCAAACTATTTGCAACTTTGTACTTAAAATATTGCTCTTATGAGCAGCATACTGCTTGATGATGCTTCTTAATTCAGTCTAACAATCTGTCTTTTAACTGGAGCACTTAGTTCACTTAAGTAATTACGGATATGGTTAAAATTAGGAATTTGTTGTACCATTTTTATATCCTATTGTTTCAACTATCTTTCATCTGTTTCTCTGATCTCACTTGTTTGCCTTCTTTTAGGACAAATTTAATATTTCATTTGATTGCTCTATTAGTGTTTCAGGTTTACTTTTTATTGTTTAGCTTTTTTCACCAGGAATTACAATTTGCAAGTTTAATTAACAATGTATATAGAGCTAACTTTTACTCAAAGACACCATCATGTGCATAGACATGAATGCACATACCACCAGTGACTGTACTGTATTGCAGATTGCCAAATATTTGGGCAGGTCTTAGATAAAAATTTTAATACTTACTCCTCTGCCACTTTAAACTTCCAGAATGTCCCCTTTAAGTTTCTAGGTGTACCTTCAGCCTAGAACTCTGTACACTCTTATACTTCAAGTCAACAAGACTATATTATCATGCTCAAAGAACTAGGAAAATTATGGAGCATATTCGGACAAAAACTCTTCCAACATTCAAATCTGATCAGACTATTTTGTCTTAATAGGTTCCCCTCCCATTTATCTGCTTTCTCCAGTGACTATAAATTTTTAATATATTTTGTCCAGACTGTATAATTGCTGGTAACTGTCTTAGGTATTGTGCCACTACTGGAAGGCCAAACCCCACATTACTCTTAATATATACCCATTTTCATTCTGAAAATGCCATCTTCAAGTAAAATGTGCTAGTATTAATTTATCTATTTTTTAGTATCAGCTTTACTTAGGTATAATTTGTACATACAAAAATGCATTTCTTTAAAGTGCAAATTCAATGGATTTTAGTATATCAAGAGTTGTGCAACTATCACCACTAATTTTAGATAATAAGCACCAAAAGAAACCACATATTTATCATTTCCCCCCTGTACTCCTATCCTACAGCTCCTGGTAATTACTAGTTTTTACCTATGGATTTGACTTTATGGGTTCTTTATCTATGGATTGACTGCCTATACATTTCATATAAATGGACTCATAACATGTAGCTTTTTGGCTTTGAAGTATGTTTTTGAAGTTCTCCCACATTGTAGCATCTACTAGTATTTCATTTTTCTTTACTGCTGAATAATGTTCCACCAGTACAGAATTAGTATGCTTATCCATTCATCAATTGATGGACATTTAATATGTTTTCATTTTTGGCTATTATGAACAATGCTACCATGAACATTTGCATGCATGTTTTCATATTTCTTGATTTACATGCCTAGGAATATAACTGCTGGGGGATTATGGTAACTGTATGACTGTTTTGAAAAACTATCACTGTTTTGCAAAATGGCTGTACTACTTTGCAATCCCACCAGAAGTGTATGAGGGCTCTAAAGTTTTACATATTCTTTCCAACATTTGTCACTATCTGTCCAAATTAATCATCTAAGCAAGTATGAAGTGATATCTCATTGGTCTTTTGATTTGCATTTCCCTAATGACTAATAGTGTTGAGCAACTTTTCATGTGTTTACTGGTCACTTGAATAATGACTTTAGAAAATTGTCTTTTCAGTTTTTCACCCATTTTAAACCTAAATTGTCTTTTTACTGTTGTAATGCAGTTCTCTTTATACATTCTAGATACAAAATCCATTCAAATATATCAGATTTGTAAAATTTTTCTCCAATCCGTAGATTGCCTTTTCACTTTATGTTTACTTAAGTACAAATTTTTAAAATTTTTTTTTTTTTGAGACTAGGTCTTGCTATTTTTGCCCATGGAACTGCAGGCTCACGTTGCCCAGGGTACCACAGACTCAAGCAATCCCCAGCCTCAGTTTCCCAGGTAGCTGGGATTACATGCCCAGTTATTTTTTGGGACTAGGTCTTGCTATGTTGTCCTGAGTGGGACTCGAACTGCAACCCCTAGCCCCAGCCGTTTAATAGGCTGAAGCTTACAGGCATGAGCCACCGTGCCTGGCACAAATTTTTAATTTTGATGAAGTCAAAGTCAGGTATTTTCTTTTGTCACTTGTACTTTAAACGACACAGAGGTAATTAGAAAGCACTACCTGTTTTCTTTTGAGACTTTCAGAGTTTTACTTATTCCATTTTTGTCTTTAATCAACTTTGAGTCAATTTTTGTGTATGATATGAAGTATAATATTGTTTAGCATGTGGATAATCCATTGTCTCAACACCATTGGTTGAGACAAGACTATTCATACCCTGTTGTATTGTTTTGAGAACCTTATTGAAAATCAAATGACCTACAAAATAGCAAGCTATAAATATCTCTAGACTTTCAATTTTATTCCACAGTTCTATATGTCTATCCTTTGCCAACACAGCAAGTCTTGATGATTCCAGATTCATAGTAAGTTTTCCAATTCTGTTCTTTTTCAAGATTGTTTTGGCTATCCAGGGTCTCTCTTGGAAGTCTATAATTTTAGAATCAACTTATCTATATCAGCACACATTTATACACACAGGGCAAAAAAAGAGCAGCTTGGATTTTAATAGGAATTACATCTATAGGTTATTTGGAAAAATTAAAGCTTAAAAATGTGAATTGTAGTAATTCATAAACATGAAATATCTTTCCATTTCTTTAGATCGTTAATTTCTTTCAATGAATGTAGTAGCCTTCAATATATGTCCTAAATTTGTTAAAAGCATTCACAAGTATTTTATTCTTTGTGGTACTATTACAAATGGAACCATTTTCCTAATTTCATTTACATATTGTTCATTTCTAGCATGCTGAAACAATTTTTACACTGCATATCCTGCAACTTTGTTGAATTCACATATTAGCTCTAACAGTTTATTGAATGTCTGAGAATTTTCCATATACAGGACCATACTATCTTAATATAGTTCCCTTTTTACTTCTAATTTGGATGTTCTTTCTTTTTCTGCCTGACTGTCCTGGCTAGAACCTAATATCTTTTTTCTTTTTAATTCAGCCCCCCGCCCGCCAACATCTTTTTCTTAACACTGACCTTAGGTGGGAAAATTCACTTTTCATCATTCATATGCTAGCTGTAGCTACTTGACAGATATGATTTATCAGTTTAAGTACTCTCCTTCTATTCCTAGTATGAATGCTTTTACCATGAAAGGACACTGGGTTTTATCAAATGTTAACTTCTACATCTACTGAAATTATCATGTAGGCTTTGTCCATTCTAATATTCATTGACAGTCATATGTTGAACCAGTCTTGAGTTCCAGGAAGAAATCTCTCTTCAGTATCCAAATCCCTTTTATATGCTGCTGAACTGTTTGCTACCAGTTACTGAGGATCTGTGTCTACATTCTAAGGGATACTGTTCTGCAGTTTTCTTGTGATACATATCTCTGGTTTTGATAATAGGGTAAATATGACTTCACAAAGGAGTCGAAAGGTATTCCCATTTCTAATTTTATTATTAAACATTATTTTATATTTATATATAAATTTCACATCTTTGTAATCCCCGGGATTTACCACCCCACTCCCCACCCCACCCCCCGCCGACAATTCTTTTTTTTTAAGAAGAGTTTGTCAAACCTTCTTTAAGCATATGGTAGAATTTAACAGTACTGGGCTTCTCTTGTATTTGGGGGAAGAGGCTGTTAATTCTTCTTTAAACAGATGACTACAATTCACCAGTGAAGTATTCTGGTCCTGGGCTTTTCTGTGTTGTTTATTAGAGATTCAATCTCTTGTTACAGGCTTAATTCAGATTTTCAGTTTCTTCTTGAGTCAGTTTTGGTGGTTTGTGTATAGCATTTTCTCCAAGTCAAGTATGCTGTGCAAAAATCCTGGCACATTTTTATAGTATTCCCTTATATTCTGTCCTGTTAATGCAAAGTAATTTGAGTCTTCTCTCAACCTCTCTCTGACCTACCTACCTACCTACATATTTATTTACTTATTTATGATCAAGCTTGCTAAAGGCTTGCCAATTTTCTTGACATTTTCAAAGCAATTTTTGTTTTAATTGATCCTGTTTTTCTATGCTATTTAACTAATGAATTCTTGAATCTTTATCACTTCTTTCTGCTAGATTTAAGTTTATGTTTCTTTTTAAAATGTACTTAAAGCTACAAATATTCCTGATCACTGCTTAAGCTTCATCTAGTAAGTTTTGATATGTTGTGCTTTCATTTCATCTCAAAGTGTAATCTAATTTTCTTTGTAATTTCTTTGAGCCATTGGTTACTTAGCAACACATTACTTAGTTTCTACATTATTTGTAAATTTTCCAAGCTTCTTTCTGTTATTGATTTCTAATCCTACTCCACTGTGGTTAGAAAAGACAGTATAGTTTTAATATTTTTAAAAATATTTTTATCATGGCTCCCTTTACAGACTCACACGCCATGTGATCTACTCTGTGGACTATTCTGTGTGAACCTCAGAGGGTGTTCTGCTATTGTGAATGGAGTATTCTACAGATATTTGTCCTATAACCGAAACAATCTTGAAATGTAACAAAGTTAGAAATTTTACAACTAATAAAATGAGGAAGGACACATGGAAGAAAATCTTTGTGTGAGAACGTCTGGAATAAATATTTTACAAAAACTGATAAACTGTAAACAGAAACTTTTGTTCTTCAAAGGACACAGCTTAAAAAAAGGTAACTGACAATCTGAGATAATCATTCACAATCTATTATAATGAAAAATTAAATTTAATAATTAGAAGAAATTAACACAAATTTTAACATGGTAATAGTTAAAAAGATGTATACACAAAGATATATGCTTAGTCCACCATATGTTTTATAAAAAGTGAGACATCATTAGTCACCACAAAAATGCAAATTAAGACCATCAGATACTACTATACACTTACCAAAATGAAAAAAAAAAAAGAGTGCCAATACAAAGTATCGATAAAGACCAAGATAAACCCACATTCTGCTGATGAGAATATCAAAAGAATAATTAATTTGGAAAACAGTTTCAACATGCCTTAAGTTAAATACATACTTACCATATTTTTGCTAAGGTTATCCAAAAGAAGTGGCACATATACACTTGCAAATAAGTATCATATACTCAGTTTTACTCTTAATTGGGAAAAATGAAATAATTCAAATGTCCATTTAAGGGTGAATGGATAAACAAATTGCAATACATTGATACAAAGGAATATAAGTCAGCAGCTAAAGAATAAACTCCAAATAAAACTATTGTTATATCAAGAAAATGATATACTCAAAACTATATATACATTTATATAAAACTGGAAAAGGCAAACTACTCTATAATGGCAGAATGCATATTATTACTTGTCTGGGACAAGAAGTTATGGAGTATTGACTGCAAAAGAACATGGGGGAATCTTGGGAGGAGACATATTTTTTTGATGTTGATTGAGGCAGCACTTGCTTGTTAAAACTCATCAAGCTAAACATTTAAATGATTAAATACACCCCAGTAAAGTTTATTAAAAGTAGATCTTACAGAGAGGCAGAAAGTAAGAATGACAAGTTGCCACAGTTTCCTTTTTAGCAAACAGGTGCATTACCTCTAATTTAAAACAAGTTCATTAACCTACTGACAAATATTGACAAATATTCCTTGTAATTCACAAAATTTATAATCTGTTAATAACTAACTCTTAAGAGTGTAATAAAGTTTACAATGCTTACATGACATACTTAATGCAGTACTTGTTTATTTTATGTAAGTGATTTTATTTATAGTAATAATATAATAGTCAAGTAGATATTACTAAAATCTACTGACAGAGGAACTGAAGGTGATCAGAAAGGTGCTGAATCATCTCTGTATCCCTGAAACAATCCTAAGGCACCAGAAAATTATTGCAACAAAAAATGTTTGCCTTTATGTTTGTGGCACCAAGACTATCCCTTTCCTAGAGTCAATTTAGTCCCTCTCACTGACAAAAGAAATTTGGTGGCCAGTTTTTCCTCTTCAATACTCTGGGGAGATGGGGAACAGGGTCTTTCAAGCCACATCAGTTCCAATAATTGAGTGATACTCTGAATTCACCACTCAGCAGCAGTACCCACTCGGGGTCTCTTAAAACCCCCAAGACAGCATACCTGGCTCCCCCAAGACAGAATACCTGGCGGATAGTATTTTCTGGGCTGCAAATTTAGAACTTTAAGTTTTCTTATCTCTCTCTTTTTTTTTTGAACTTCCTTTCTGAGTTAGCCCTACCCTAATTCAGATTTTCCCAACCTCTGTTCCTCCCCCAAATAGCTGTCTTGCTATAAAAAGGGTACTTAATTTCTCAGAAATAGATCCAGTACTTAAATATGTTTACCAAAGGAAGAGCATATGGAGAGATACTTTGGTCACATTATATTTAAAGTTTAGATATGATC
>PVHY01021924.1:0-23157 GCA_004024945.1 Uropsilus gracilis
TATCCCCCCTCCAGTCACTCCATCTCCCATTTTTCTGCGATCTGTTGGTTGGTTAAGTTGATGTTCAGTTGTTGGTTGTTTGGCCCATTGTTCTCTGGCAAATGTGGTTTTTGTTTTGTTTTGTTTTTTACCCTGGGGCTTTCCCACTTCACTAACATTTGTTAACTATCCTGATCTTTTGTGCTCTTCACCTCCCCCACCTTCTCCCCCCTCCTCCTCTCTCACTCCATGGTTCAGTCCCATTGGTTATTTTCATTTTTTCTTATTTGTTTGTTTGTTTTTCCCTATATCCATCATATAAGTGAGACCATCTTGTACGTCTCTTTTTCTTTGCTGTGGGTCTGTCGTATATAGCTTTTATTATGTTCAGGTATGTTCCTTTTATGCCAATTTTTTCCAGGGCTTTCATCATGAAAGGATGCTGAACTTTTTCGAATGCTAAAAAAAAAGCTAGTTTAAACTAGTATAAGCTAGTATAACTAGCTTGATAATCCTACAATTAGTAACAACACAAAGTTGCCTACAGTACTCAAAGAACAGAGGCTTACTCTTTTGACATTCATAAAAAGAAAGACAAAAACAAAAGGGGTATCTGATTTTAATCTGATTTGTATACTTACCACCACCAAATGAACATTCTGAGGCTAATCTGATGAAGGTATAAGAGAAAGTTAAAGACTCAGACTGAGCTGACCAAGCTAAAGCCATCCTAGTCAAGAGAGCCCTTGCCTCACCTTGCCAGCCTTCTATAGATGCATGAGCTACCCCAGCAATGATCAACCCTGTCTATACAGACACTCATCTGTAATAAATGTGTCACATAACACAATGTATCTTGAACCTTCCTCTCATGGAATGATTTGTTACATCACATAGTTATGACAATAGACAATTGATATCTTGCTGTTTTCTAAAAATGTTTTTGAAGACTTATAAACCCATTTTTACCTTGAATTACTATACACAATAATTACCTTGGACTTGCCTCTTAATAAATAAATTAAAGTTAAACTCAATAAATTAAAGTTAAATGCTCTATCACTGGCTCAAATACCTCTTCATTCTTAGTATTACTTGAATTTCAGGCGTGATTGCCACTTAACAACTTTCAGTTTAACATTTTGTAGTTTCCCAAATTTCTTTTATATTTAAAAATAGTGTATCTGCAGGGATATTTCTAAAAGGGAGATTTGACCTGAGAAATAAAATATTCTTAAGAGATTTGGTGAAATAAGCAAATCTTAGAAAACACAAAGAAGTAAATCTACTGCAGAATGTCAAATAAGAACTTAGAAAAGATACAATTTATTGCTGCTGCACTTCCCTTTCTGAGTTTGGAGAAAAAGTCAGCTTAATGGCAATTAGAATCAATCTATATTTCCTTTTTGTTGCTTCTTCTTATCCATTTTAAAAGGATACTCCACTTGATAAGTTTTCCATGCCTTTCCCAAGGATGGTACTATATTAACAACAGAGTAATGTGTTCATAATATGTCCTTGCATTTGAGGGACTGGAAATCATCAGTTCTTTTCATATAGAAAGGAAATCTGGGGTGTTAAAACTGTGAGGTCATTTCTCAACATTTCAGAATTTCATTTTTCCTCTTTGCAACAAATTGAACAGAGAAAAGTTTAGAAAATATTATACCCTGTCCTCAAATATACACTTTTCCCTCTGTATTTCTGTTGGAGTAGAGGACTGCATGATAACAAAAATAATGGTTAGTTTTCAACTTAAACTTATCAATCAAAATAAAGGCATGTATGGAAATTTGACATGAGAAAGTACTACATTCTAACATTTTAAAAGAGAGGTAGGATACCTTATTTCTGTGGGTTCATAGCACATAGTAAGAGTGCATGCTATAGGCAAAAAGAAGCAAGAGTGCCAAATAAATGGTCACTTTTTTCCTTGCTGTTGATAATAAATACTGTATCCCTATTATTGTAAGTCAGACACTCTAAGTTCCTTCCAAATATTTAATTCCACAAATTCATATGACTCAAGGTACATACAACTAGTTGGCAGATCCAAGAACCATCTCTCTCTCCTTTCTCCCATTCTGCTTTCTACTCTGGTGACTAAGAAGGGGGACTGTCAGTTTTCCATCTTCTTGAATAATAAGAGATTATTATGAGAGAAAAAACATGAATAGAACTTGGTTTAGGGGATTTCTGGGAAACCCTAGATTTTAGCATTAAAAGAAGCAGTCAAGATGGAAATAATTCACTTTTTTCTTCCCTGAGTGAAGATTTGATATCCAGCAAGAAGGCAGCCATCTTGTCACCATATAGAAAGGGTCAAGAGGATTGCAAAAATACCAGCCCTGATAAACTGAATCACTAAAACAAGCCCAGGAATAACCTATTTCTAGGAAAAGATCCATAATGATTATGGGAAAAAAAAAACCCTATCTGTTCAAGACCTGTTAAACAAGAGTTTTACCACCTGAACTTAAAAATGCTTCCAACAGAAATTTCAAATTTCATGATTTTTGTTTATAAATAATTTTCTTTAAATCACTTTAAACAATATAAATTTAAAAACAAACCAATCAATTAAATATATACATGACAAATAATAAAATTTTATTTATTGTCCCAAGAAATCACACCTTCACCCAGGATAAGGACATAGGCCCAGAAAGGAGCAAAACCAAAGGGCTAAACATGGACAAACAACAATAAGAAAGGAGGTGGAGAAACTAGAGGGGATGTGGTGGGAGTATTTCCATGGGGATCAACAATCTTACAATTATGCATTGAAATAAAATCCAAAAATAAAGTAAAAATTTCTAGAAAATGAGTTTACTTATAGATAAGTATGTATATAATCTAAATTTAAATGACCTCAGATTTTTTTATAAGAACAAAACTGACTTTTCCCACCTTGCTCTCACCCTCAGCTGTACTCTTTAGTTTGGTTGCTAGCTTGTTCTGACTTTTCCACTTGACCTTTTGTTTGATTTCCCCATATCCCATCTATAAGTGATACCCATCTGGTTTCTGTCTTTTTCTTTCTAATCTATGTCCACTAATATGAGTCCTTCTAATCCCTTCCATGTTATCACAAATGCTTCAAATTTATCATTTTTAATTGATGTAAATAGACCACATCTTTATAATCCATTCCTCTGTTTTGGGGCATTTGTGTCATTTCATATCCTGGCAATTGTAAATAGTGCTGTAATAAATAACCAAATACAGGTGTCCTTTTTTATTAGTGCTTTGGTCTCATTTGAATAGATTCCCAGAAGAGGGATTGCTGGGTTGAATGGTAGTTCCATTTTCAGTAGTTTAGGGTCCTCCGTATAGCTTGCCATAGTGGTAGGACTGGTTTGCATTTGTACCAGTGGTATAAAGTATAAGAATGTTCTGTTTTCTCCACATTACATCAGCACTTCTTGCCCATTTGTTTGTTCCTTGTTGTTGTTTTTAATATGGGCTACTCTTACTAGAATGAAATGCTATCTCATTGTGGTTTTGATTTGCATCTCCCTGATCATTAGTGATGTTGAGCATTTTTTCATGTGCATTTTGGCCATTTGTATTTCATCTTTGGAGAAGTAGCTTTTAAGCTCTTCTCCCCACTTTTTGATTGGGATTTTTGCTTTGTTTTTGTTAAGTTGTGTGAGTTCTTTGTAGATCTCTGTTATCATATCTTTATTACATATAAAAAGTGAAAAAATTTTCCCAGTTGGTATGGTGTATTTTTATTTTGGCTATTGTCTCTTGCTGTTCAGAAGCTTTTTAGTTTTATGTAATCCCAGCTGTTTGTTTTCTTTCATCTTTTTTTTTTTTTCTAGTATCTGTAGATGTCTCCTGAAGGAGGTTTCTGAATTGTAAGTCTTGGAATGTTTTGTCCATATTTCCTTCAAAGTATTTTATGGTTTCAGGTCTTATATCCATATTTTTTATCCATTTTGAGTTGTTTTTTATGCATGGTGTGAGTTAGTAGCCTAGATTTTTTTTTTTTGCATATAGTTGTCTGAACTACCTAAGATTTTAATTTTTACTTTAACATTCAACAGACTAAAAGCAACTGCAGTTAGATAGTCAAGTAATTTCAACTGCTAAGTAATCTCTTTTAACACACATTTATTCTTAAATATCTACAAAATATGCAAAGTTGTGTGGATAATTACCAAGAAATAGTAACTCTGATGTCAAAATTGAAAGAAAAATAGTCTATTATATAATAAGTCTATATGATTAGACATGTAGATTAGAAATATAAACACCTAAATCAATAAATGAAAAATCTACATATAACATTCAATCCAAAAGTACAAACTTTATTTAATCAACTACTTTTCACATATAGAGTCCTTATGTCTGGAGAGATACTCTGTATTTCTGTTTGGTACTAAGTCCTTTGTCATAATCAAGTCTAGTACTGTCTCCATATACTCAGTACTTAAGTAAGCATTATATGAGTAATCCTGGAAACCTCTCCCAAACTTCCCAACATGAATCTTATACTAGCTTCTAAGAACTCTTAAATCAGTTGATGGATGATCTTAGTACAATGATTATATGAAAAGCAATATTAGGTATAAATGCTAAAAGGTTTCCTTTTATTTTGACCATGAAGTAGGCATAAAGGAATAGAGACCAAACTGACTCACCATGTCAAATAAAGGGCTTTCAGAGAGTTTATTCCTGGGAGCAGATCTTCCATTTACCCTTTAACCTCTGAAACTGTAATCCTCAAATTGCTCCTAATTTAGAGAAAATTTTGCAACTACTATGTTAACTTACTGAGTATTTTGAGTTATGAAGATAATTGAAGCAAAACTGCAATCCCAGATTTTGTTGTCATGGAAAGAGATTAGGTTTTAGAGACAGATGGACATTTACTGATTTAACTGCTATTGTGATTTATTTAGCATGTTAAGTGTTTCAGGGCCTCATCTATAACACACAAGAGTTGAATACTAAGTTGAAGTCGAGACACCTTTCATGTTAAGTGTGTGGTACAAACTGACACAGCTTTTCAATAAATAGTTGCTATTTTTATTAACTTGATCATTTTGCTATTTTTAAGGAGTGTTTAGACAGAGAGAACTAGGAGAAAAATACCACAATATGCTGTTCAGTGATATTTTGACTTATTCAAAATGACTCTGTGGCCTCAAAATTAAAACAGCATTTACAACATATAGTCCCTAAGTATGAGGAATGGAAAGGGTGATGAGAATGATCATTTATTCTGACAAGAATTCTCACTGACCTGAACAAACACTGTGCAAAATCCAAACTCAACGAGGGCTGAGAGAAAAGAAAATAACACCACAGCGAGTTCTGTTTGCTCCATCTGCCTGAAATATGAACAAAGTGCATAAGAGTTGTCCTATTAGCCTTCACTTTGTTGGTTTAGTAAATGTGAGATTGGTCAAAGAGTCAAAAATACTTCAGGCAGCCTGAGTCACTAAATGTTAGCTATAAATTTAAAAAAAAAAAAAAAAAAAAAAAAAAACAAGATCTTCCACCAAGCTCATCATCATTCTTCCCTCTCAAATGTTTATTTCACAAGTACTTGAGTTGCACTGTTCCTGATGTATGAGGACCCAAAGGTTAGAAAGATACAGCTCCTACCACCACAAGGGGCTCCCAATATGGACAGAATGAGAACATGTTTGGGGACAACTATGTTGAGCAACAACAGAGATTGAGAATGAGTTTCTTGGAGATATGCTAGAACACACTTTACCTTTCAAATTACTTATTAGCATTATGTTACCACCTCCCCTGTACTGATAGGGATTCCCTATGTAAGTGCTGAGACTGGGACATGAAATCTAGAAAATGAGATTATGGATTGAAATTAGATTATGAAAAAAACCTAAAAATAAAGGGAAAAAATGAAGAACTATGGATCTTCTGTCCAACAGAGCCTGACTTAGAAATTCCAAATGTTTGCTCTGCCAAGAATCTCACATGGGTAACCTCGCAGCCTGGGCCACTTCTCCACAAGGTAGCCCTAACCTAAGGAGGAATCATGGTCACCGTGCCCTGATAACCAATCGGAAATATTCCCTGGTGGTCAAACCCAACTGCATACTCTTCATCTTCCACCATTTGCTTCTCCTCCTTGGAAACAACCAACTAAATAAAGATAGAGGACTGATAATAAAACAACATGCCAAAAAAAGTAATCATAGTGCACTATGGTATGGGAACAAGGATAAATAAGCAATGAATCACCTCTGTCCTAGGATAGAAAGCTCACAGAAAATCCAGAAGAACTATCAAGGAATAAACTTGGAGGAGGACTTAGAGACTTCACCACACTAATGTGTGGAAAGAGGGAGCATCAATGCCAAGAGAAGAACAGGAAGATAGGAACATGACTGATATGCTGTGGAAAAAATAATTCTTTAACCCAGGTGTGGGTACTCCTGTATATAAAGGAAAGAACAACTTGTGGTAGTAGAGAAATAAGATGAAAACTAAGTTACATTGACTTTGGTGACAGTCTTTGTGCCTGAATAAAGGATCAACAGACCATGAGCCACACCGTTCAAATTTGCCCTAAAACAGTATTCTTAAATTGCTATAGTTCACATACTATGGAGATTTTCACATTAAAATGTCTTTTTTTTTTTTTTTTTCGGTCAAAACTCAGAAGAAGTAGTAATCATAGAGACAGTTCAAGACCTCCTTACAGGAAGTGTGGCCCAGTTGGTCAAGGACCCTGCCTGACCCATTATATTACTTTGTTTCCTGCCAGGCCTTCAATGCCAAATGAGTTTTCCTTCTTGCACTCAATGATGGAAACTAGCAAAAGTCTTTTAATAGGACACTGATAAGATCACATCAGTTGTATGCTAAACACTGTGAGCAAAGAAACAAGAGATGCCACACAAATTCTACTAGTGTCACCAGGATTTTCATCATTTCAGAGTTGATCACTATTGCCTATGAAATTCTTGTTTGTAAATTAGACCTCCAAAATTCAGTTGTCTTACTTCCAAGCTCATCTCTTTATCTCCTTTTGTATAAGCATCTTCAAATCATAAATCTTGCCCCTGGAAAGTCAAAGACAAATAATTTTATTGTGCTGATTATTTTTAAAATATTAAATTCAAAGCAAACTTATCACTCATCTGATATCTTAGTGTACAATAAATACCTAGCTTTGTTCCAGTTGGTTGAAACAAAGCTTATACTGAATTCAGTGTTGGCAAAGTCCTACAAAGAATGTGTGCTGCTGGGTATGTGGCCTCACTACTTAATAATTTAGTTTTACCCCCAAGTCAGAGGAAAGTCAAGTTTAATAATATGAACATACTTCACCACATTGCTCTGCATTAAAATAATGTTTTACCCTCACATTTCTCTGACTGTACTCGAAAAACTCTTATTGAAAGAGACTGATTAAAAGAACTAGGATATTGGCGGTTCAATTTAGCTATGCTTTTATTAATTTTATTAATAGACTGTTTTGTAACTCTGCAAGATATATATCTAACACATAAAAATATAGGAAAATGAGGCTGCAAATATCTTCTAAAGTAAAATATTGGCCAGTTGAAATAGCTACCATTATGCCTCATGTCTTCATTTTTTGTAAAGGGAAAATGCTGGGCACCTGAACAAAAAAGTACCACTTTCATTGGCATGGAAAAATATACTATAACCTTCCATAAGAAATAGCAAAGCATATACTCACAAGCAAGTGATCTTAGCCAACTCTCTGAACTGAATTGGACACTAGAGCTGTCGGCAATCTTCTTAAACCAGAGCATCTCTTTGATTTTTTTGTCTTTACTGTTTTACCAGATGTGAGGGAAGTCTGACCAAATAACTTCACCATAGCAGCAGTAAGTCTATCCAGATATTCCTGTATGCAATAAGGAGTCAATAAGACTCCAGGGTAAGAATAATACAGCTGTCAAAGAAGATGAATTTAATGGTGATATGAGGCAACAAAATAACCAGTTCAGAGCAGAATCACAGTCAGGAAACCAAAGGTGTCTTGTTGGGACTAAGCTTTTGACACTAAAGGCAGATCAAACCAGGGAAACTGAGGGAAAACCTTTGAAAGCACGGATCTCTTTCTGAAGTCTTAATTTAATGTATGCAATCACATACTTTCAAATTCTGCCATCTTCGTAGTATGAAAGACCAGAAAGGATGGGAAATAATACCCTCCAAAAAAAGTACAGACAGGTAATAGCTGTTATCAGAATTTTAAATAGAATCATTATTCTTCCTGATGTCAACAACTCTGTTGACATGGGAACATTTCCAAAATCTTGATACTTGTTTTAAGTTCAATTTCACAATTTTTCCAGGTTACAAAAGCTCTTGCAAGGAGTGTTCTTACCTTTCTGCTCATATTCTTAGATTTTAAATGCCTAGCAGTAATGATACAATTTACAATTTTATATAACTGTCTGCACTTTCTTTTAAAAAAACTCATCACCTTTTTTAAGCAGATGATATATTTCAGTAGAGTTTTTCCATCATGTCATTTTATTTGGCTATCATTGTCTTGTGGAATGAACAAGATGGCACCATCCCAAATTTTATAGACAAACCTCAAAAGAATGGTGTCTCAAGAACACAACCATTCAGCAGGATTGTAGCAAGAATCTTTGTCTTCTAAGGATAAATCCAATCTTCAATTTCATTTATTTTCAACTGGAAAGAAGATTCAAAATTTTTCATGTAGTCCTCTTAAGTCTATTCAGCCAAAATCATGGGTCAAACACCAGGAACAAAAAGCTCTAGTCCACTTGTCATGCTGTCATACTGTTTTAAAGTTACTTGTTTAAGTGTTAAGAGTCTGACATCAAAAATATACAAAGAACTGAAACAACAAAAAACAAAGCAATGAGCCCAGTCAAAAAATAAAGAGAAGTGCTAAAAGGACACTTCTCCAAAAAGGAAATACAAATGACCAATAGGCATATGAAAAAAATGCTCAATATCACTAAAAATCAAAGAAATGCAAATCAAAAACGCAATGAGATAGCATCTTACAACAGTAAGAATGGCCTATATCAAAAAAAAAGGGGGGGGACAACAAGTGCTGACAAGTGCTGACATAGATGTAGAGAAAAAAGAACACTCAAACTGCTGGTGGAAATGCAAACTAGTCAAGCTACTAAAGAAAGCTGTGTGGAGGATCCTCAAACTAATAAAAACGGAACTACCATTTGATCCATCCATCAACCTCACTTCTGAGAATCTACCTGAAGGACAATGAAACACTAATCCAAAAGGACACTTGTACTCGGATATTTATTGCAACACTATTTACAATAGCCATAATATGGAAACAATCTAAATACCCCCAAACAGACAAATGGATCAGAAAGCTGTGGTTTATTTATACAATGGAATATTATTCAGCAATCAAAAGAATTTTTTATTGATTGCAAATATATATATTTTACATCATTATATACCCCAGGTTTCACCCACGACCTTATCACCAGGAAAGCTTCATCTTAATTTCTTTCTTTAAAATTTTTTAATAATTTATATATGTATATATTTATATATATATATTATATATATATATATATTTCACAACATTGTGATCCCTAGGGGTCACCCACCACCTCCCCTCCCTGGCCACTCCAGCTGGTCCCCTCCCACAGTTGTGTACTTTCCTTTGGTTGTCCATATATTAGTGAAACCATTTGGTTTCTGTCTTTTTCTTTTTGACTTGTTTCTGCTAATATTATTTCTTCTAAGTACATCCATGTTATAAAATCATCAAATTTGTCATTTTTAATTGATGAGTAATATTCCATTGCGCATATATATATATATCTCCAGATTTTTTTCATCCAGTCATCTCTTTTGGGCCATTTTGGTTGCTTCCAAGCCCTTGCAATTATAAATAGTGCTGCAGTAAACATCCGAGCACAGGTGTCCCTTTGTATCCACATTTAGGTCTCTTTTGGGTAGATTCCCAAGAGAGCAATTACTGGGTCAAAATACTGGGTCAAATTCGATTTTCATTAATTTGAGGGTCCTCCACACAGCTTTCCAAGTTTGGAGGCCCACCAGCAGTGTGAAAGTATTCTTTTCTCTCCACATCCACGCCAGCACTTGTCTGTTCTTTGGGTGTGGGCCATTCTTCTTGATGTAAGGTGGTATCTCATTGTGGTTTTGATTTGCATTTCCTTTACTGCTAATGATGTTGAACAGTTTTTCATGTGCCTGATGGCCATTTGGAATTCCTCTTTGGAGAGGTGTCTTTATAGATCTTCTCCCCATTTTTTAACTGGGTTTTTGCTTTGTTTTTGTTAAGCTGTGTGAGTTCATTGTGTATCTTTGTTATCAAACCCTTATCACTTGTATGGAGGGCGAAAATTTTTTCCCACTTGGTTGGGATTCTTTTTGCTTTTTCTTTTGTCTCTTTTGCTGTACAGAAGCTTTCTAGTTTGATAAAGTCCCAGCTGTTTATGTTTTCCTTCATTTTTTACCATCTATAGATGTGGCCAAAAATGGATTTCTGAATTGTAATTCATGAAGGGTTTTGCCCAGGTTTTTCTCTATATATTTTATGGTTTCAGGTCTTACATCCAAGTTTTTTATCCATTTTGAGTTGGTTTTTGTACATGGTGTGAGGGAGGTATATTGGTTCATTTTTTTTTTTTTTGCATGTCTTGGTCCAGTTTTCCCAACACCATTAATTGAAGAGGCTCCTGATGAGAAAGAGAGAATGGAGGAATTACTATTCCAGACTTCAAACTATACTACAAAGCCATAGCAATTAAAACAGCTTGGTACTGGTATAAAAATTGACAATCTGACCAATGTGACAGAACTGAATCCCCTGAAATAAAGCCACATATATATAGCCAACTAATCTTTGACAAAGGAGTGAAAAACTTACATTAGAACATCTAAATTTATTGTGCCCATCCCTCCCCTGTCTCCCTCTCATGCTATATGCTTCAGTTTTGTTGATGGTTATTTTTTTTTAACTTGTCCTTCTGTTTGTTTGCTTACCTATATCCCACATATTAGTGAGATCATCCAGCATTTCTCTTTTTCTTTATGGTTTATTTCTGCTAACATGATTCCTCTAGGTCCATCCAAATCATCACATATGTCTCAAATTTGTCATGTTTGATTGCTCAATAATATTCCATTGCATGCATATACCACAGCTTTCTGATCCATTCATCTGTATTGTTTTGGGGCATTTGGGTTTTTTCCATATTCTGGCTATTGCAAGTAGTGCTGCAATAAACATCCAGGTATAGGTGTCCTTTTGAATGAGTGTTTCAATTAAAAAATAATAAATAATAAAGTTACATGTTTTCAAGTTACCATAACATTTGACTGAAATATGGATTAGGTATTATCTTTGTGAAAGGAATTCAATTTGATGGTATGTATGTTGATTTTTTTATTAATATGATGGCTTATTAAATACCTTAAATATAAAATAGAGTATAGGCCATTGTTATACACTGAATGCATGCATGCCCCCAAAATCCACAGGCTGAAATCCTAGTTCTTAATGTCATGATATGTGGAAGTGGGGGTCCATTTTGAGGCAATTAGGGTTAGATGTAAATCATAAAGACAGGATCTTCACACTGGGATTAATACCTTTATTTAAAAAAAGGATGAGACATAGGACCTCAAATTTAGGGCACAGACCAAGGTAAGCTAGATGAAGACAATCAGGAAGAGGATGCTCAACAAAGATATGACCATACTGGTACCCTGATGTTAGACTTCCAAATATCTGATCTTAGACTACCAAATACCAGAAATAAGTATTTATTGTCTAACCAGCCAGGCTATGGCATTTTTTCATAGCAACCTAATCAGACAGAAGCAGTCATATAACTGGGCAGCTATCATATATGATTACAGTACAAACATCTTAGCACCAATTTCTTACACTGAATGGCCACTGTTGTCACTTGAGATTGAACAGAAATCCAAATACTGACCTGTTCTTACTTCTTCTCAAAGGTACTACACTGAAAATCCTGTTTTCAATACGTTTTATTTCCTAGAGGTGCAGAGTACACAACATGCTGGTATGTAGCATAAGACCTTATCATGATATAAATATCTTGTTTTTTACGTGCTTCAATATATCAAGTCTAAACAAATTTTCATTTAAAGGACATGGTAAAGAATGAGATGATTTGCATATAAAAATTAGAAATTTGCTCACCCATTTCTCAGAAAGGTGTCTAAATATTCCTTAAAATTTTAAAGATCAATAAAAGCAATGAATTTTTAACTCCTACTAAATGTAGAAACTCCAATATTAAAATACATGCCATATGATTGAAAGTCACACTGAAGTTAATATTAAACTAATAAAAAATATCTAAGTAAATGTTATTTCAAAAACAACAAATATAGTATATATTATAGTCTCTGCTTTTACAGATTCACTAACAAATGTATGGTTATTTATTGTTTTAGCTGTATTTTCCTTTGACTTTGAATCTGTTGATATTTTAAAAAATGGAAATGAACATATTTCCATTAAATTTGAGTCAGTTGAATTAACCACATAGCAATATGTGATTATAGTACGTTTCTTTTCAATATTCCAATTAAAATTAACCAACAATGAAAAAAAGTCAAACATTACTTAGAACAGTATCTTTCAGAATGAAAAATAAAATAGATTCAATTCATTATACAAAACATTTAGCCATTTAGCTATAGAAAATCTGCCAACTGTTTTCTATTTATTGTCACAACTATGTGTGTATATACATATTGAGACTACAATGAAATTAAATTCTCATTTATATCTTAAGCTTTTATTTAACTTTGCCTTTTTAGGGTCATTAATTGTGGCTATAATAATCCTCTTGCTATGAAATCTCCACTACATGCACAGAAAAAAATCCTAAGAATTTCCCAGAAATTGCATCATTTCCAGTTTCCTGAGATTTTTGCAATAGTCCTGGATCTTACATATCCTAGATCCTAAATCAACATTCACCATTGTGGAGAAGCAATTTTGCAAAGTACCTGAGGTGAAGGGTTTAAAATTAGAGAACAATCAGAATTCCTCCTCAACTTACCATCTATAAGATCAAAGACTTACTCCTCTCTACCTCTTTCTTCATCTGCATGTTTGGGTGCCTGCCTCATAAGGTTGTTAAGGTGGATAAGCGGAGATAGTGTGTAACACACTCAATAGTGCTGACACCAAGTGAATATGGCATCGGTGGATCAGTGGCAGCCACTGTTGAAAAATTATTCATTATTAAAAAACAATAATAATCACAGGATCATTCTTACTTCTGAACTTATATCTCATACTGTTATTCTCTTTTTATGGCATTTATTTTTCCACTGAATTTTTTTCCATTTATTTTTCCCACTGAATAATATCCCCTTTGAGGACAGTGATTTTTGAGTTATATTTCCAGACTTAATCCAGATCATGGTACATATTAGACAATAAAAAATATATGTAAGTTTCCCTAAAAAAATAGATTCTGTCATTGCTTTTAAGATATAAATGATATAGCTTTATATTCTGCTTTGTAGAGTTGAAAGGTACAAGGTCTAGTAACATCTAAGACCTCCAGTCAAATACCAGGATGCAAGAGGCAGCTATTCACAGTGAAACAGGCTACACCATGCTTTGTAACATGTAGATGAGTTACACTCTCTAGGCAAGTACTGAGCTAACATTTAACAAAACCTGACAGCCATTTTATTTTAAGTATTGATAGTGTGCTTAGCAATCAGTATAGAAGAAAGAGGCTGCAACTTTTTTGAGATATTGCATCAGAATATTTGGTTCTGGGCTCCAACTCTTGCTGCATCATTCCAAAGGTTATCTTCAAAGAAAAATGGGTGAAGAACAAAAGATTTAAAATTAAAAAATATAGGGGGTACCATATCCAAAATTCCCTATATTTTAAATTTTACTTCATCTTGATAATAGGACTCTGAACTTAGAAACAGCCTGAATATTTGCCCCTTGAAAATGTATTTTTCTAATACAGGGGGAAGCTTTAAACTAATTTTAAGGTATGTTCATAGATTTTTCATAGACGGAATAGATTTGAGAGTCCTGAAAGGGTCAGAAATTCTCTCCTTGAGGATCCTGACTCAACCCCATGACCCATACACTGCAGGTTACATTACATCCTAGACAAGAATAGGTACTCTCACTTGCTTCTCAAGGTACCTGAAGGCTGACCTGGCCTATAGAAAACTCAGGAAATGACAGAGTTGACAGTAAAATTGTCTACTGAAGTTTCAACAATTAGTATGATTCACCATTGTGAACTGGCATGTATTATCCAAATGGTCCCATGACTTGCTTTTTTTCATCAGATGCTAAACATCCTTAAGTTTTCAAAATAACAACGTCCACACCAAAATCTAATGCACAAAGAGTTTTAACTAAGTCATTTTGTCTGACATGTTGCTGAATAACTCTGCTGATGATTCCCTTTTCCTAATTGTTGAGCAGGATTCTATTTTGAAAAACAATCATAAAAGCCAAGGTAATTATAGCAGAACTCTTCATATTAGGCAGTTTGTGGACTCTCCCTACATCCCCACCACTACTCATAAATGCGCAAATATTCTAACACAAGTCTGTTTCCTTATATCAGATTTTTCTAAAATTGTGCAAGTTGTTCTGGACATAACTAAAATTACAGTAAAAAATTACAGTAAAGAAAAATTTAGATCTGAACACTCAGGATAATTTTTTTCAGTTTAAAAGAAAGAGGTTCAAAAGTAAGAAGAGAGCAATTTACTAGGATTCTCTTAAGTGATGATTCACAGTTGCTAGCTTTGTTTCTTTGTATGTCCTTCCTCTTCCTTCCATCTTCAAAGATGAGTCTCTTCACTAGCCCTTAAAATTGTAAATTCCCATCACCATTTGGAAGAAATACTCAGCCTCATTCTAGGACTCACTGCCTTTCCCGACCTAAGGCCCACAGTCTAACACAATTACATACACCAATACATTTTCTGAAGACTGATTGTTCATTTTAGCAAAAGGGGCTCCAACAAGACACAGTGGGAATGGGCTTTGAAACTGTGTGCATGGTCGACCTCAATAACTTTGTTAGTTCTCCAAGGTGATAGACTGAATGTCTGTGTTCTCACAGAGTCACATGTTAAAATCCCATCCTAAATGTGATCATTTTAGGAGGTAGCATCTTTGGGCGGTAATTAGTTAATGATGGTAGAGTCTTCATGGGTAGAACTAGTGATCCTATAAAAAGACAAAAGAGAGCTTAGCTCCTCTATATTCTCTGCCATGAGAAGATGCCATGTGCTAGTCTAGAACCTGATATTAGTCATCCAAACTCCAGGACTGTGAGAAATAAATTTCTACTGTTGGGAAGCTACCCAGTTTGTGGTACAGCACCCCAGATTGACTGAGTACCAAATATCCCTCCTCTATGCCAAACTCTGTATTTTTGAAGGGTGGTCCCTTGTATAAAGCCATGTGCCCCATCATACTTTCAGCTATAGGAACAAACACAAACCCATGAACTCAGGCAAACACATTCTAATGGATAAACTGCATTTCCAAAAATGTAAACTGATCTTATCCACAGAGCCAAGAATATTTTATATTTCAATGCATAGAAATTCCAGTTCTTGTATTTGTACTCTCAGCCTTTACCTTTGTCTCAGAAACCAGCAGATAATAGCGTGTGCTTAAAAAACATAAACATCTGTCTCACATCCCCTCTCATAGGCACAAGATTTGAAAAAAATTCTCTGAAATGATCTGTTTTTCTTTTATAATCATGCAATTCCATTTGCCCACAAATGGTTTTTATAGAGAAAAGGGAAAAGAGAAAAGATAAATTCTTTCAGATTTACAAATATATACTATATAGTTATACTTATATTAGTAAATATATATTTACATATACATTTAGAAAGTCAAGCTTGTTGTGTCTGAATATAAAATGTGACTTGCAAGAGAAAAACCCTTTTCCAAAAGCAACTTTGCAAGATGGTTGTTTAAAGTAGGATCACACTACAGTCATTGGATTCTTGAAAGGTGACCTTCACCTCCCCAACATTAGTCAGCAATTCAATTTTCTCACTATCTTAAAGAGGTGATAATAACTGCAAATTGTCCTGACATATGCTACCAGCTGCTTCTTTAAAGCAACAGTTACACAACTTGCCTTCACTTAATTTGAATTTTTAAAAAGTGTTCTTTAACAGTTGTTTTACATTTTCAAACTCAAGTTTGAAGTTCAAAGATTGAAGCTCATATGTGCAGGAGATTTCAAAATCAGTCTGAAAAAATAGATATTAAAGTCACTCTCACTGACGATTTTACCTTTTCTCAGTCTCATTATTTTTCAGATAACTTGAAATGCTAACCAACTTGGTTATATTTACATTATTTGTCATTGCAGTTTTATGTAACATCTGAAATAGCACCATATTTTTTTTCAAAGAATGTTCACATCTCTCCTTTACAAAATCAGTGTGACTACTATGTGAGGAGGGTAATAGTAACTGCTATACTGCTATTGAGAGTAGAAAAACAGAAGCTCAAACAAATTAGAGTCTGAGCAACTCTGTCTGAATTCCCTGCTCTTCCTTTCCCCCAGAGAACCTTTACACTGTATCATTACAATTCAGTACTCAGCTGCTTGCATGGCCTCATGATTTCCTCTTTGTATCTGATTTTTATTCCAAATGCCTGACCATTCCTTTAGTATATTGGCCCATGTCAAACTTAATTCCAATATTTTCCTCCTTCCTCCTTTAATTACTATTGTTACTGAAACTAGATTCAGGGACAGGGGGACTCCCCCTGCCTTCCCCCAGGGTGCCACAGAGACAGGTAGGCTGGATCTCAATGAAAGAGATCATGCATGAATACCAATAAAAGAACCATCAAAAATATTAAAAATCCATCTCTGACCATGCCATACTGGGAGAAACTGGGGGATTTTCCCATTTGGAATCCAAAAGCTTGCCCATGTATGTATGTGTGCATGCGTGCATGCATGTGTGTGTGTGTAATTCATCTGCCACTCCAGGTGACAAGAACCTGGAAAGGAAAACATTCAGATTTAATCCTTCATTGTCCTGGGCTTCAATTCAGCAACACTATCACCAATTCATTCAGATTTCAGAGGCCTAGGAATTCTCCCACCCTCTCCAAAAAGTAAATCAGTGTGGGGTATGAAACTGCTCCTCTCAGAAATCTCCCAAAGCTCCCTGCTTCCTACTAGGATTGACTTAAGCTTCTCCTGAACTCAGAGCAACCTTTAAAATCAATTTGGATATGCAAAAAGTCAAATAGAAGAAGAAAGCAGAAAAACCATCCCATTTACCATCATACCAAAAAAAAAAAAAAAATACCTGGGAATAAATTTAACAAAACATGTGAAAGAACTATACAAAGAAAATTTTAGAATGCTGTTAAAAGAGATATAAGAAGACATAAAGAAATGGAAAGACATTCCCTGCCCATGGATTAGAAGAATTAATATCATCAAAATGGCCATCCTACCAAAGGCAATCTACATATTCAATGCAATCCGGATAAAAATCCCAATGACATTTTTTAAAGAGATAGAACAAAAATTACTGAAATTCATGTGGAATAACAAAAGACCTCAAATATCAAAAAGCCTCCTGACCAGAAAAAAAGAGAACGGAGGTATTATAATTCCAAACCAAAGTATACTACAAAGCCATAATAATTAAAACAGCTTGGTACTGGTACAAAAACAGACAATCTGACCCATGGAATAGAATTGAGTGCCCGGAAATAAAACCACACATAGATAGTCAACTAATCTTTGACAAAGGAGTGAAAAACTTACATTGGAACAAAGATAGCATCTTCAATAAATGGTGCTGGGAAAATTGGACTGAGACATACAAAAAGAATGGACCAACTCCCTCACACCATGTACAAAAATCAATTCAAAATGAATAAAAGACTTAGAGGTCAGACATGAAACTATAACATAAATGGAGGAAAACATGGTCAAAACCCTTCATGAATTACAATTCAGACACCCCTTTCTGGAAACATCTACAGATGGCAAAAAAATGAAGGAAAACATAAGCAGATGGGACTACATCAAACTAAAAAGTTACTGTACAGCAAAAGAGACAATAGAAAAAACAAAAAGAAGCCCAACCAAATGGGAAAAAAAATTTGCCCTCCAAAAGAGTGATAAGGGGTTAATAACAAAGATCCACAAGGAACTCACACAACTAAACAAAAGCAAAACAAGAAGCCCAATCATGAAGTGGGGAGAAGAACTAAAAAGGCACTTCTCCAAAGAGGAAATACAAATGGCCAACAGGCACGTGAAAAATTGTTCAACATCACTAGCAACAAGGGAAATGCAAATCAAAACTACAATGTGATACCACCTTACACCAGTAAAAATGGTCCACAACCAAAGAACAGGCAACAAGTGCTGGTGAGGATATGGAGCAAAAGGAACACTTTTACACTGCTGGTGGGAATATAAACTCATGGAAAGCTTGTGTGGAGGACCCTCAAATTAATGAAAATGGAAATACCATTTGACCCAGCAATTGCTCTCTTGGGAATCTACCCAAAAGAGACCTCAATGTGGATACAAAGGGACACCTGTGCTCAGATGTTTACTGCAGCACTATTTATAATTGCAAGGTCTTGGAAGCAACCAAAATGGCTCAAAAGAAATGACTGAATGAAAAAGATGTGGTATTATGTGGTATTATATACACACACACACACACACACACACACACACACACACAATGGAATATTACTCATCAATTAAAAATGACAAATTCGATGATTCTATGATAACATGGATGTACTTAGAAGAAATAATATCAGCAGAAACAAGTCAAAAAGAAAAAGACAGAACCAAATGTTTTCACTAATATATGGAATATAGGGAAAAATAAACAAAAACCATGAAGAAAAGTCAAAACAAGCTAAGCACCAATCTGAAGCACTCAACTTTGGCAGGGGTAAAGGGAGAATGGTGGGGACGGTGGAGGGGTGAATCCCTGGGATTACAATGATGTGAAATGTATATATAAATAATTTTTTAAAAAGAGGCAATCAAAAAAAAAAATAAAAACGAGCTGGAAATCCTTATCTACCAAAGTCACTTTCAATTGCCAACCACAACTGTCCTAGTTCTAACTAATTTGCCTATTTTATTATCTTGTGAATATACCAGCAACATTTTTAAGATATATTTTTCTTACACCCAAAATACTTTCCACCAATAATTCAGTTAGCACTTTTCTTTCCTTGTATACTTTCAAAACCTAATGTCTATTTAAAAAATTCACTGTTCAACATTTGGGCATGGTACATTAATTGCTTTCTAAAAGTTCTCTCAGCTTTGTGTTCCTTAGGATAATCTGAAATAGATAATGGTGAATTCTATACTTCTTCCCAAGTACCCTGGTCCAGAGATTAGATATGTTCAAACAATGTTGCTGGAATGAGAGGTTCTGGACTACAAGTCAGAAGGTTTAGTGTACTAGTTATTTCGGTGATTCTGGATAATTTACATAGCCTCCTGGATTACAAATCCCTATCTACAAGATAGAAATAAAATCCTTCAAAACTTTCCCATCTTCTATTAATCCTTTCCATCAGCATATAAATAAGCAATAATACCACCATCACTTAGACATGTCATTTTTCACTCCATTTTTTTTGATACTCTATGAAAAGGATGTTTAAAATTGAGTTTTTCCTCAACACTCTATAATCAGATATTTTGTTTCTTGGCACATGAGAGTAAACCATGGGTACCCATAATCCCAGGGTAATAGATTATGTCCCTTTTGCCAAATCCAATGAATAATTCTTAGCTCTCATTTGACTGAACCTATTAGCAACATTTAGTGCTTTTGATGAACTTATCTTTCTTGAAATTCTTAACCTTGTAAATCACACTATGCTGAATTTTTTTCTTACTTCACTGACTCCCTCTCTCAGTTTTCTTTCTGATCATCTTTCTCTGATTTCTAAAAGTTGGAGTGTTCCAAGGTGTAATCCTCTGCCCTTTTCTCCTTCATTCCTTCACTAATATCCTGACTATCATACTGACTTTGTCACCACCACCACCACCACCCCTTAAGGAAAAAAGAAAGATGAAACTCTTCTGGAGAGGTCACAAAGATACATCAACATGAAATTCATACTCAAAAGCAATGGATAGCAAAGTAAAAAAAACAAAAACTTTCACTTATGAGATTCGATGTTACTGAATGCCAAGTCTTCTTAACTACTTAAAAACATCATATATGCCATATATAACTTCATACACATACATACCACTACATGGTTTTATGTCTCAGATTTATGGACTCTGTGCAAAATAACAGCAGCTTGCCTAGGTTCATACACTTGTTCAGGGTAAACTAATATTTGGAATCTAATTTTTCAAACCTTGACCCAGGTTTCTGTCAACTAAATTAGCCATCTCCACCAGTTAATATGACAATACCCACCACCTTTCAATACTATAATCTGCTGTCTACTTGATCATTTCCTATAGTGTTTGTATATTCTAAGTCACTGGTCAGGAAATGGACTCAAGCTTACCCTAGGATTAAATCAAGGTCTAGGAGAGTAACAAATTTTACAATCCTAATGCAAAGTCAATTACACCACAAGGTTCATTTTTTAAAGTGCTTATATCATTTGCATACATGAAATGAAGTTGATGTGCTGTTAAAATGACAGAAACAGATGCTTCTGCCATCACTTAATATGAAACATATTTTTCCACGCTGGTGAGCAGAAGGTTATCAGCTGCAGAGGCTATAGGTGGAAAGGGTCTTATATTTTAGAATCCAATGAATATAAATTGTCACCACACTTTTTCCAAGTCAAACTTTATGTTTATTTAAATGATGCACATTCCTATGTTGGGTTTGATTAAAAACCCTACTGTTTAATAACCATCCAGATTGAGATTTTTCACTCCTGTTTCTAATATATAAATAAACAGTTTGAAACTCAAGCTCTGATCACCATAGGCCTGACAACAAAATTTTTTCATAGCAATAAGCAAAATGCTACAGAAGCAAGTTAGACTAATGCATCTACATGAAAGTTTAATAATTTATCTATAGCTATATCTAAGATGAAATTCTAAATCCACTACAGTGTTATGGGAGCTACCAGGATGCTTTTAGGTGGGACATTATATGAAAAAGTTGAATATGGGATGATTATCTCAAATATATGATAAAAAATCTAATTTCAGAGTAGCTTTTAAGAGGTAGCAAGAATAAACTTATCTACAGAAATCCAAATGAATGAGCCTTGTTAGAATCACTTTGTTTTGCAGAAAGCAAAAATTCTTCAGAATTTATTTTTATATTTCCCTTCTATTTAACATACATAAAATTAACTTAGACAAAAATAACATGTAAAAAGAGAGGAGGTGGAACTCAAGTGGTTGAAGATCAAGGAAGATTGCTCTGTGGGATTATAACAGAGAGTCTTAATTTTAATAGCTGTGATAGTAATCTCTTTAATTAACTGAGGAAAAAATTAAAAGATATTTAACTTTCAGCATACATTTGGGCCTTACATGAGTGTTGCACACTTCATGTTGCACCCTTCATATAAATGTGTAATTACACATTTCTCAATGTATAAGTCTTAATGGAAATTTACAGATTCAACCCTTTATTCAGCAAATATTTTTCAGCGTCTACTATGTAGCAAGCTTAGTTCTATCAACCATTTGGATGCTGCAGTAACTAAACAAAACAATCTGGAAATTTTTAGTTTTTAAAAGGCTATTGATATGATTGTGATGATCACTCTGATTTAGGTTTCATGATACTTAATTGTTAGGAACTGCTAGTAACCGGTCAGGGTTTATGCTATAAATGAAGAAAACTTCATTTCACTATCTTATTCAGAACACTGAAGACAGACAGAATGGCAAGATTGACCTCTGCTGGGCAGCAGTATCTCTATTCCTCCAATATTAACCCTAAGTGATGTTCCTTAAGAGATAACAAGTTAATGAGTGAATCCCCTGCCTCCAGGTATCCAATAGGAACTAATGTTTTACTTAATCTGATTTTGCCTAAGACACTTATTCCTCATGTTTGACTAGTTATAAAGCCTATAAGTAAGATTTGTGAGATGCAATAAACATGCTGGATGGTGCAGAGTTCCATTCAGTCCGAGCCTCTGTGTTTAAGTCAATCTCTCTCATTGTCCTTCCTCACTCCCCGCAGCCAGGCCCTTTACACTTAATCTTATATTCATTCATGCCACCCACCTGAAGCATATATTTTCCATGTGGAGAAAAGTAGACAATAAAAAAAGCTAACAAATACATACACAGTGTAACAAACAATATTACATAGAAAATACTAAATAGTACAAAGAAATAAATCATGGCAGTAGCTATTTAGGGCATGTGGAGCTATTTTATAGCCCAGAATCAAGGAAGTCCAACTCATACATGGAATTGAGCAAGATCTAAAGAAAGGAAAGACATGAGTCATGAACTATCTGAGGAGGTTTCAGAAAGAGGGATCAGGAAAGGACCTGGGGAAGCAGCTTAGAAAGAATACTTAAGGACTGACAAGTCTGAATGGAAGTTGGCCATGGAGAGAGTAGGAAGAGGGATAAGCTGAGAAAGACAGTGAGGGGTTGAACTTAGATGCTCATTAGACTACTGGAATGTCTTTGATAATTATTTTGCATAATGTTTTGTTGATATCTTTTTTTTAACCAATATCTGCTTTATTATTATTATTATTATTTTACATCATTTCAGTCCCTGGGGGGTCACCCACCACCTCCCCTTCCCACCCGTTCCAGCTGGTCCCCACTCTCCCCTTGTGCAGTTTCATTTGGTTGACCATATATTAGTGAAACCATTTGGTTTCTGTCCCTTTCTATCTGGCTTGTTTCTGCTAGAATGATTTCTTCTAGGTACATCCAGGTGTCTATAAATTCATCAAATTTGTCATTTTTTATTGATGAGTAATACTCCATTGTGTATATATACCACATCTTTTTCATCCACTCATCTGTTCTGGGGCATTTGGGTTGTTTCCATGTTCTTGCAATTATAAATAGTGCTGCAATAAACATCCGAACACAGATGTCCTTTTGTACCCATATTGAGGTCTCCTTTGGGTAGATTCCCAGAAGTGCGACTGCTGGGTCAAATG
>PVHY01021925.1:0-23151 GCA_004024945.1 Uropsilus gracilis
AAGGAAGGAAGGAAGGAAGGAAGGAAGGAAGGAAGGAAGGAAGGAAGGAAGGAAGGAAGGAAGGAAGGAAGGAAGGAAGGAAGGAAGGAAGGAAGGAAGGAAGGAAGGAAGGAAGGAAGGAAGGGAAAAAGAAAATATGAGGGACAATCTGTTACAAAAGTTATTTGTAATATATTTAACTGGCAAAATATTGACATCTAGATTTTTTTAAGTACCCATAAATGGGTAAGAAAGCAAAGAACCTAATAAACCTAATTCCTCATTATTTCATTATGGTTGACAAAAAGTGAGCAAAAGACCTGAATAGGTATTTCATGATAATAAGGAAATGTGCTCATTGTTATAGTAGACAAGACAATGCAAGTGAAAATCACAATGAGATGCCATTTGATGCTCACAAAGATGACAACCAAGCATGACTGGAAAGCAATGGTCAGAAATTCAGGTGCAATACTAGCAGGACATAGGTACAAGTGCTTTGTTTTACTAAGTAGAGTTGAAAACACTTAGCCCTACAGTCTGGAAAATCGACTCCTGAGAGTAGACCCCAAATTTGTCACATCACAATCACCTGGAGTGCTTTTACAGATCTTGAGGTTCAGACTAAACCCCTTACTAATTAAGTACAATCTCTGGGCATTTACACTCAGACATTTGTATTTTGAAATGTCCAGATGATCTCAATGTGCAGCTCAGCACCACCCCCTGCCTGTGGTGTTTAAGTTCCTCACAGGAAGCTGAGCTTGGAGAGGACCTGAATCCAAGGGGACACTTGGTAGGTTGAGGCCACGATGAGCAAAATCCCACACAAGCTTCCCTCTCACGGTCACTGCAGGGAGGTAAGAGGTTCTTTCCACCCTCAGAAGTCTAGCTCCTTTGTCACATAAACCACAAAGCCCTGCAGCTGCCCATGGGTCCACAACATTACCATCACTCACCCATTAGTTCAACAGCAGAGTTCAAAGTACACAGACCAAGAAGCAGCTGGGGAGGTCTGGAAGGAATTTGGAAAGTGTAGTTCCAGTCAGAATTCTCTAAACTGGTGCTTCCAGTACCTGTTTCTAGTTCATATTCCTCTCTGTGACATCCATATAGTAACTTCCCTAACATACATCTATTTGTATGTAATGCTTCCTCATTATTTCATTATGGTTGACAAAAAAATCTTAATTGAATATTAATTCCTCTTATACTATCAAGGTATTTCATGTGTCAGTGAAAGAGAAGAAAGAACTGTTTGACTCTTTAATGCCATTTTGGAGTTACTATGTGGTTTTAAAATTTTTATCACCAACCTTTAAAGCAATGATTCCTATCAAAGAGATCATCTTTTAAAATTATGACCAGAAATTGATACAAATTCATGAAGAACTGGAATTTTTAGAAAAATTATTTCAAAGAGTAAACCTCAAGTTTTCTCATTTTGAATTTAGAAAAAGAATCAATGTGGAAGTCATACATTTTCTTAACACAATTACTTAATATAAAGAATAATTTATTTTCACCTTTATTTGTGAAGATGTTCTAAATCTCCTCTAGTTTACCTGAATGTACTGGATAAATATCACCATTTTATAGATATGACATGATGCATCATGGATCATGTTCTTAAAGAAAAACTTTTGTTTGAAACATTTATAGCTGCATTATCCATAGCAATGAGCCAAATAGGAAACTACCTAAAAGTCTACCAAGTACAGAATGTATGAATGGTGGTGTGCTTCCCCAAGCAGATAGGATGCAGCAGAGAGAATCAGTGAACTATAACAGTATGTCAGCATCAGAAAATATAAAAAGCTTCATTTTAAGAAAAAAAGTAATCACAGAAGAAAGCATTACAAATTCAAATTTAAAAATAAGTAAAGTCAAGCAACGAATCTAGGCTGGAGAGGATTAGTGGTAATTTTAAGGGAAAATAGAATTAGTCACTCATTGAAGTTTGCTCAGATCTATTGCTGGGTTGTTGTTGTTGTTTTCTCCTGCCTGGAATACTCTTTCCCCAAAGGATGGGTTTTGGCATCTCCTTTCCTGCAATTAGATCTCCATTCAAACATTGTTATCAGTGAAATCTTCTTAAACCAGTTGAAATCATGCAGGAGAACATGCAGGACACACACAGATAAACATCATGTTCAGGCACCACACACAGATACATTCCATACACATAACCCTTACACACTTTGTTTTTCTTTTCTTTGTAGAATTCAGCACCTCACAAATAGATTTGTTTGTTATGTGTCCCTCCCACCCAAGAGGACCGAAGTTTGTTTTGTTCACTGTTGGTCTCTCCAGCACCTGGAACAGTGGTTGGCATACACTCAGCAGAGATTTTTGAACCCAAGGGGCATTTATTTATCACTTGCTTTATCCCAATCCACCAAATTTTAGTTAAGTACAAAATTTAAAGCCAGTGATTGGAGTTGTTGAAGCTTTATTTTGCTATAATTGCATATTTTTGTTCGTTTTCTAACTCCAGTTTTCATTCAGTGCTGAGAGAATCTGCAAATTTCCATTTCAAAATAAACCTTTCTCTTCTGGATTTTTATCAGGCTCTCTGTTGGGTCAGTATTACCCAATCATCACATGATCCATTTCTCCTTTCTCCTTGAGAAAGGTGAATCCCTGGGGAGTGGGAGGTTCATAGCACAGTGTGAGGGGCCCTACCTCTTCCATATAACCCTATTGTGCTTTGACATCTGTGACAGTGTTACCTGTCTGTCAGCTCTGGACTCAATGCAGTTGCTGCTATATTATTTGAGTAATTCGAGTAACAACCTAATTCCTCCTCCACTCATTGCTCAATGGAGCCACTCACATCAGTTATTTTTCTACTCCCTGCAAAGCAAATTGACTGCTTGTGGACACCCTCAGGGGCTATGCAACTTTCAGATGACCTCCTGTACATAGGATTACCAGAGATTCAGGAAAGAGAAAGATGCAAAGGTTACCTTTGGACAAAACATCCCACACAACCTTTCATTTATATTGCACCTCCTCTATTGATCTTGAATATGTCACAGACCTGTAACCAGAAGTTCCTCATCCTTGTCTGTTTGACCTCCGTCTGCTACTGTTTATCCATTCTTTCAGGCAAAACAGCAGGGATCCAGGCCAGAGCAACTGAAACCAAAATAAATGTAGAAGAAAAGGGGTAAACCACTAAAAAGCATGCCCAGCAGCGCCAAAACAGATCCAGTCAAGATAAAACTTGGAAGAAAAACGGGCATGAATGCAATTCCTGGAAACCTCTACTTATTTCTCCTGAAATCTTGCTGTGGTTCAATCTTTAGGCTCTTCTTAATACTTTCCCATAAAATCCCATTTCTTTCCAACTTGAGGAGATTCTTTTGAGAGAGTAGTTCACCATTTCCTCAGGGTTCTGGCTTTTGATTAAACCTGGTTTCCTTCTACCAACTCTAGTCTCCCAAGTTTTGGTGATGAGTGGTGAGTAACCAGACACCAAACTCTTCCTGTAAAACATTAAAACACTGCCCACTCTCTACTCAGGCTTCACTTTCTTTAGAGGAGGAAGCACATTTGAATGTCTCCAAATCATTTACCTTCTCCACCCCAGGTTCAGCCTGTATGTTCCTTTCAGGATACTTAGGCCAAGTACCTACTGAAGTCTAAGCATCATGACTACTCTGAGCATCTTTCTCTGCCATGAAATCAAGCTTGGTTGTATACCCCCAAATAGCAAAACGAATTCTTCCATCATCTTTAATCCTTCCTATTTTCTAAAACCTTTTTTTCCTTCAAATATCTTGTCTCTGCCTCTATTATCAGAGGTTTAAAAGTAGCTGTTTCCCTTCAGAAACTCAGCAAAATCCCCCATCAGTTAGAGCAAAGGATGACTCAATGGGTAAGGAGCTGAGGACAACCAACGAAATGTGGGTAAGAGAAATATGTGTTGTTTTCTTACCACTGCAGTACCGTTGGCACCACAAGAACTGAGGCAATGGCTTTACAAATTTAGACAATGCTTTATTTACCTAATCATTTGGGGAATTTGCAGAAGTTTTTATTTTTTTTTCCTTTTTTTCTTTCTAACAGATGTTCACTACCTGCAACTCCAACTTTTTTTTAAAGTTAACAATTCTTGGTGGAAATATTATTACCTCATACTTTACACTTTCTAAATGTATTCAGTATAAAATCAAGAAAAAAATGACCCTTTTAACAAAAGAGGCCACCTTACCATATCAGTTTTTATCCATGCTATGCAATAGTTCTAGAGATTGTTGTGAGTTAGGGAAATAGGCAGGAGGCTTGACTTTAACTATAACCTACATCATCTGTTCTTTTTGCTGCCATCTCCTTGCTTTCGTCAGTTTCTCTCTCATCTGCTAACCTGTTGGTCATAGGTCCTGCCACCTTCTCTCTTTATAACAAGTTGTCTCTCAAAAGAAACAAAATAGAATATGAACAAATGGGACAACATCAAACTAAAAATTTCTGCATAACAAAAGACACTATCATTAAAACAAAAAGTCACTCTAAGGGAGAAAATATTTGTTCACCATATATCCAACAAAGGGCAGATATCAAAGATCTACAATAGACACATACAGCTCAACCAAAAAGAAAACAAGTAATCCCACAAAAAAGAGCTAAATAAATATTTCTCCAAAGAAGACATACATATGGTTAACAAACCATGTTTAAATGTTTAAAAATGCTTAAAATCACCTTCACCAGGAAAATGCAAATCAAAATCATGATGAGATACCACTTCACACTTGTGAGAAAAACTCATCTCAAAATGACCAGAAGCAGTATGTTGGTAAGGATGCAGAGAAAAGGAGTCTCTTGTATACATTTAGTGGGTACTCAAACTAGCCCAGCATCTATGGAATACATCGTGGAAGTTTTTCAAAATATTGAAAATAGATCTACTATATGATGCAGGAATTCTTTCTGAGGCAACTCCCTGAAGAATGCAAAAAACACTAATTTGAAGTGAAAAATGCATGCCTGCATTCATTGCAGCACTATAGATGCATTATGCAAACAATGTTAGTATTCAAGGACTGAGGAGTGAATTAAGATGTACACACACACAGTGGAAACTATGTAGTGATAAAAAAAATGAGCTCTTGCCATTTGTGACAACATAGATAGAACTGAGAGTATTATCCCAACTCAAAAAAAAAATCAGAAAGAGAAAAACACATTTTGCATGGTTTCATTTATATACGTAGAGTATAAGGAAATAAGCAAAATGTCAATCATAATCACTTGAACAATAAACCCCAGAAATCTTTCCAGATAAAAATAACAAATCCCAGAAATTAAAGTTACCAAAGGGAGAGGCAAAGCGAGCATGGGATCTTGGAGCTGTGTGTGGTATGATGACATGTATCTGAAGATGAGGTTCTATACCTCTGAATCACTTGCATTGTTGTAAAAAAAAAAGTTTCTCTATTTTAAAAAATCATCTTTTCTTTCTTTAGGTGTGGACCAGTGGAACATTTTCAAGATGACTTATGTACACATTAACTTTGAGGAAGCACTGTTCTAGATTCTGCATTTTCCAAAGCAGATTGAGTCTTAGCCACATTCTCTGAATGTGTGCTCAGTCCAGGCTGAGGCCTGACTGACATCCTTTCCATCCCACCTTCCACTTAGAATGTTATGATTTACTCACCTTTGAACCAACCTTGGGTTGACAATTCCCAGTATAAGATGAGCTAGGATAATTGTTCCTCACCCAGCAACTGCACTGACACATTGGACAGTAACTTAGAATAAAGAAACAGCAATGTGGCACAAAAATCAACCAGAACACTTTCATGAATGCAAACCCCATTCTACAAGGAAATAAGTTTTGATGATATTTCTGTGATTTATTTTGATCTACAAAACATGTCCTGGTGGCTATTAAGAAGTGGTTTCATTTAAGTTATGATTTTCCCTGGATTAGATGGAGGAGAAGGGGCAGATACAGTGAGGTTAGGTTCCTCTGACTCTGTCTGGATTCTACAATTATAGGTCAGGAGGGTGTGCACTGGAAGCAGATTCTCTGAGTTGAAGTTCTGATTCTGCCTCGGTTATTGACACAAGGAATGGACAAAATATGTTTGCTACTTGCCCCCAGCCCCTGCCCAGAAAAAAAGGCAAATAAATGAAGTCTCTTTAGGCTTCTTTAAATCTTTAGATCTACAATGATCTCTTGGGAATGGTTCAATATTTTCCTTGGAAATCACATTGTGTAATAAAATGTGAAATCTTTCCATCCCATAAGACAAGGGAAGATGGAGACAAGGTTGAGTAAGTCGTGGAGTTTCCAGAAGACCACTGAGAGTTCATTGAGAATATTAGAGATCAAAGAAAGGCAGCGAACAATATGAAAAAAGGGGTTGCATTAAGATGTAAGAGTAATGAGTTTTATCCAAGGTGGCTTCTGTTTTCAAAATCCCTAATTACTTTAATCTGACCTTTTATTCCCAGGTCTTCTAAGACATCTCTCTAAATTACACAACCATTCTTTTTGGCCCTCCCAAAGACCAGCTGGGAAAACTCTCCAAGGCAAATCCTTTTGAAGAGGTGGCAGATGCTGGTCATTGGTTTGCTGCAGCAGAATACCCGGAAGCTCTAACTCAAATTTCCATCCTGGCCTTCTTGGGCTCTGTATTTATTTATTCTGGCAGGTTATTTTAGCACTGAGTTGTGTACTCCTCCAAACATTTTTCAAATGTTTAGACTACAATTCCTTTTGCAATTGTAAATAGAAATAGGGCCTTTAAAAAAGGTAGGGGGGACCATTAAGTTTTAATGGAATTATAACCAATTCATCCTACATTTCATCCTATAGAGCTGGTATTTTAAGTGAAAGAGGAAGAGGTGGACACCAGCAAGATTCTTCTTTCTGTTCATAAACACAGAGGAAAGGCCATGTAAGCACACAGCAAGAAAGGAATTATAGAACAGGTATCACCAAATAGCTAACCCCAGAAGCATCTTGATCTTGAACTTTAAATCTCTATAACTGTGAAAAAAAACTATTTCTGTTGTTTAAGTTACAATTCTGAAACACTTTTGTCCCACTGGTTTTTCCTTACTTACTGGCTTTCATATTTTCATGAAGAAGCTTCCCTTCTTGCTGACTTTGAGCCTACAGGTTAAAGAGCATCAAGTGAAGAGGCATTGCCTCATCTCAGCCACAGAAAGACTCCCCAAAGAACCCAGATTTGCAGTCATAGAATTTCATTCTCTTGGTATCTCTGTTCCTATGCAAAGAATTAATGGAAACATGATTTATCTCACCTAACAAGATTACTGTAGCAATTGTTCATAAGTTTCTAGTGGCTGTTGCAGTCTTTGCAAAGGGCCATGGTCACCTGACACAACCCGAAACCCATGTTAGTGCTTGTTTGTCTTACACAAATTGCCTTATTTTCACAAGCAATTAGAGCTGCCAAAACTCCAGTGAAAAACACAGCCCAGCAGATGCCAGAATAGAACTGATAATCTAAGATCCTGGAAAAGTGAATTGTCAGGCTTACACACCTCCCAAGATCCCAGCAGGCATAGAAAAGGAGACAGACACAAACTGAGCTGCATGTTAATGTCTCCGAAGTGCAGACAACAGAACATGGAAGACACAAGAGGAGAATTGGTATGAGAGCGTTTTAAAGTGAAACAAATACTTCTCACCACTTCAACCACTGAAGAGATATTCAAATTATTCAAAGTCAACCTATAAAAGAGGCAAAAGACATAATGTATGCTTTTAACTACAAAGAGCAATTCAGAGCTGCTTTATATGATATAAATGTTTACATTTTAACAGAAGGAAGATAAATGGTTAACTGTATTTTTTCAAATGAAAGACCATTAAGGTATATTTTCAAAATATTGGGTAGTATATTGTCCATGGATATCTGAATCCCCAGGAATCCCTAAAGAAATATGAGCAATCATTCTGTCTCTGTAGAAATCTCATAGATCTAACTTCTATACCATCATCATGCCACCACTTTTTAAAACATATAACTCTTCATATCTTCCCTTTACTTAAAACCTGACAGTACCTACATTTTTACCACTGCTTGTATGACCCCCAAGGTCCTTCATGGTGGCCTGGTACCTACTCCTGCTGTCATCAAACACCCTCTAACCATCAAACATCACCCCATGCTCTCGTTATTACAAATTATTCACTCTTGGACTTTCTTCATTGCAACTTAGCACCATCTATATTCCTTGTCTACTGAGTAAATTACTACCTAATCTTTAAAATAGAGAATCAGTTTACTTTTCAGGCTTCCATGTCTAATCAGCATTACCTACTCCCTCCTTTATACACCAGAACACTCCATTCATCCTTCTGATATAAGGTTAATATTTAGTGTTGCAACTATTTCTTATATCTTGATACTTGTTGAGATGGTAGAGCCAAGGTGTGTTAGAGTTGCATGTGCCTTTAACATAGCTGATGTGTTGTGCATTGATAGTAACACTGGAAAGAATGTAGCTAGGAAGTAGGAGCTACTTCCCTTTAGAATTGTAAATTTCAAGAAAGACCTGGCAATATTATGGAGATTTTGAAACTGGGTAATAAAGCAAGTAAAACAAAAGAACTTATCTAAATTTACCAACAGGAACAGCTGTCCCTTTAAACCCAACCACTCCTTAGGCCCACCCCAGCCTACACAAGCAAGACTACACTATACCAAAAGAGGCAAGAAAAAGATTTTCTTATTAAAAGACAAAATAAACAAAAGTCACTATAGGATACAAGGGACCCCTTTGGTAACCTTACCACATAATCCAGGTTCTAGTCTAAAAAGCTACACATGGGTCCTTAGCCACATGTGTTCACAAAATGGCAGTTGTCCCACCATCAAGCCAAATGAAGAAACCAACACAACTCCATCAATCCTCCTCCAAAGGCACAGCTATTCACTTCAGACCAAAAGAAGAAATCAAAATGGCATCATCAACCCACTTCCAAAAGTTGGAGATTCAAATCCAATGAAGAAAACAAGATGGAGTCATAGATCCTCCTCCAAAAGACACTGGTCCAGCCTTATTTCAGCCCAAACCACCAAGACTCACTCCTGACAGCAGCAGCAACCACTTCAGACATGGCATGATGAAAATAGCAGCACTGCAATTTCTTTTCAGGTATCCAGACAATCCCCAAACTTCACGGTTATAAAGTTAAAACAAACTTTTTAGTAACGAATTTCCAAGTGATCATACACTGGTCACAAGTTTCTCCCACATGTTTCCTCGGGTTCCTCACTGGCCTGGGCTGGGGATGGAAGCTCACAGCATGACTTCCTTCCTTGCCCTGCTGCCACATATAGAAAAAGTAGCTCAAGGCTTTCAGTCTCCTTGCTGTGCCTCTGCTCTTTCCTACCTCCAGCATTCTCTGTCCCTCTTAAATCACCTCTCTCAGTTCCTCTCATGAAAATGCTTGATTCCCTTCTCCAAGTCTCTACCCACCAAGGTACTGTGGCTGATATCTTAATGCAACATTACCATGCTGGGGCCATGGCCCCCTAATTTCACCACAGCACCCCTATCAATTTCACTTTCTGATTTGATTGTTTCAGGATGCAGATGAACAAAGCTTAGGTTGGCCCTTCATTAGAATTCATAGTTTTCTTTCAGAAGGAGGAAATGGGAGGAGAAAAGAAAAACAAGTCTTTTGTGATGTGAGATGACTGACAAGGCTCTACTCCTGCAAAAGAAGAAAAACAAGGAGAAAACATGTAAAAAGGGACAGGAGAGAAGCAAAGGATCGGTCATTTTTGCAGGAGGATGAGGGCCTGGCCTTGATGGTCGAGGTGGCCTGGGGTCAATGACCTTGGGTCTGGGTTGGCTGACTTATGAGCCTTAGCATGCATAAGTTGATGGGGTGTGCTAAACTTATGCAGAGTCTAAAGAATTTGGAGGTTTGAGCTTGGTGTTGGAGTTTGTCTTATCTAGCTTGATTCAGATGTTTGTGGAGAGGCCTTGAGTGAAGCCTGAGAAGATGGACCTGCTCTTAGTTCATATTTTACCTTGGAGTTTTTCTACTGCCTGAAGTTGAGAAGGACACCAAAGAGAAAAAACACTATGTCTTGGATCATGTGTGAAGGAAGCTGAAACAGACAACAATGGAAGAAAGGGAATGCACTGCTTTCAGCACACATGCTGGTGAACTCAGATTGATTTGACATGTGGTGAGGTGACCAGGGACTAAAGGACAGTTTTGCACATATGGTGGAGTATCTGAATTTTCCATGTTTAATTTCTAACAGATGTAATGGGGTAACTGAGGTTTTTACATGCTTATCTTGTAGTACATATTTAGGTAATCACTTTCTTACTCGTTTACTTAAATAGTTTGATCACTTTAAGAACTTGGTTGGCTTTGGAGTTATAAAACTAAGATTGCTGGAGGTAAAAGAATCCTGAAGTTTTTGTTTTTTTCCCTTTAGTTTGGGAGAAGGCCCTGGGGCAGGTGAGTAGCAGTTATCTAAATGACAAGGATAACTTGTGTGTGGAAGCTTAAAGGTTAATAAGGGTTTTTGCCCATTTTGTATCAGATTGAAAGGTAAAGGTTTTCCTCTGTTCTAGGAAAAGCTGGCAAAGGGATTTTTAAGTAAAAAAGCCTGTCCCTTCCCCCATAACAGATGCAGGTAATTTTCTTATATCTTTGATTTCCTTTACGCAGAGTATATCATCTCTTTACCTAGAAAAATCTTTTCCTATTGAAATATATAGAAACAAACAAATGAAAAATAATACCAAAAAGAAAAAATATCTCCTTTGAATCACTTACATCTGCTTAGTCATAAATTCACACAGAACTTAACAGAGGTTGGTTGGGATTATATGGAATTTAAGACCCATACACAATTTGCCAGCAGCAAATTGTGACAGACTGTGTCCCCCTCAACCACCTGAGAGATTATCTTGGAATGCATCCTCTAGCACCAGTCCAGTCTTCAGGTGATTGTAGCCCCAGACAACATCACCACTACGACTTCATGAGAGACCCAAGACAGAAATACCTAGTCAACCTGCTCTTGGATTCTGACCCACAAAAGTGGAGACAATTGATGTTTATTGTTTCAAGTCACCAAATTTGGGAAACATTTGTTATGTATCAATAGATAATTAATGCAGCATATGTAAAGACATACAGCACAGAGCTAGCTAAAATCTGACTTTGTCACTGAGAGGGACTTTGAGCTAAATAAGACCCAGTATGAAACCCTTAATTGAGGCTGTGAGACTTAGAAGCCAAGCTCACAGAGCCATTTCCTCTATCTGTGTCCTTTGGGCCCAGACTCATATTCCAACTCTCTATTGTCACTCAAGTGATCAGGTAAGGCCATGTCAAGGGATAAAATAACAAGAAAAAGACAATGACAAACAAGTTCAGGCTCCTGAAGGTAAGAGGAGGGAGAAATGAAAGCAGCTTTCAAGAGAAGGCAGCTCCTCATTCCTTTATAGAAGGAGGCTTACAAAGCAAATTTGCAGATAAGAAAAAGGAAGAAGAAAAACTTTCCATTCTTGAAATTGGGTAACAAAACCAACAAAACAGGGTACTTACCTAAATTTATAAACAGGGGTAGCTGGCCCTTTAAACCCAGCTCCTCCTTGGGTTCATGCCAGACAGGGCAAGCAATAACAAGACCACACTATCTTAAAAAGGGACAAGAACAAATTTACTCATTAAAAGACAAAATAAACAAGAGTCACTGCGGGTACAAGGAACCCCTTTGGTAATCTTGCCAACCAGTTCAGTCTCTAGTCCAAATACTGCACATGGAAGGCAGCTATGCTCACCACTATACCACCAATGCCTCTGGGCTCCCGCTTGGGTGGGGGAGCCTTGCTGGGACAAGAACAGGGGGAAGCACAATAGCTTGACATTAACCTCCTCTCTGGACTAGTCCCACTCCAATCAGTCCTCATCAGGAACAAGAGGTCGGTAAATAATCCAACAGAAGAAATAGATGAGGAGAATGATATGAGTAAGAGCCCTGGAGACATATTTCCCCCAGTAGAACCAGAAAATCTCTGGAGCTATGAGACCAACCATGAAGACAACAATTGGCATTATTCCAACACCATCATCTTTGGCAAGGCCAAGGAGCCAGAATTGTGACCTCAAGAGACCACCAGAGAAAATGTGGTGCTCAGTACTCTGGACAGAGGGAGGACAGCCACAGACCACAGAAATAAGGCAATGGCCTGACAGCTAAGCAGCTGTCCATGAACAAGGAAAACAACCAGACCAACCTTCAGTCAACATATCTCCCAGGGAATTTTCTCAAACGAGACACACAGAATGGAGGAACTGGTACTATCAGATTCCAAATGAGCTTGAAAGGCGGTTTGATGCAAGCTAAGTCTGGAAATATATGAAACATGGTTTATTGTGCCCCTGGAACACTGAACTTCACCAAGGATATGAACAATGCTCTAGAGAGAAAGAAAGAAAAAAAAAGACGTAAGGGCTAAATGGACCAACAAATAGTAAAGAGAAAGGAGAGGGAGTGCCCAGAGTGGGAGTTGGGGGGGGGGGGACATTCCCAAGGGGATCAACAACCATGTGGGGAGGAACAAATGTGTATGATGCTAAAAGTAAATAACCAATAAAATTAAAGTAAAATAAAATAAAATTTAACTGTTTGAAAAAAAAGAAAAGAAATGAACACATGATGGAAATAGCTTCCCTTAGAGTTAAGCATTGGGTAACCCGTACAGCCACAAAGGATGCTCTTGTTCTTGTCCTGAATAAAGCTATTTTTGAAATTAAAAAAAAAAACTGCACATGGCTCCTAAGCCATGTGTATCAACAAGATGGCAGCTGTCCCACCTTCATGCCTGATGAAGAAGCCAAGATAGTGTCATTGATCCTCTTCCAAAGGCACAGCTATTCATTTCAAGCCAAAAAAACCAAGATGGTATCATCAATCCTTCTTCAAAAGTAGGAGATTCTAATCCAATGAAGAAACCAGGATGAAGTCAATTCTCCAAAATGCACAACTCCGGCATTCTTTCAGCTTCAACTCTAAAGTGGCCTGAAAACATCAAGACTCACTCAATACTATAGCAGTAGCCACTTTGAATGTCTCACAATGAAAACATCAACACAGCAAGTTCTCTTCAGATCTCTAGACAATTCCCAGACTTCACAGTTTCAAAGTTAAAGCATGTTTCAAGTACATTTCCAATCAGCTTACACAAGTCACAAGTTTTTCCAGCATACTTCCCTGGGCTCCTCACTGGCCTAGGCTGGGGATAGAAGCTCACAGTATGGCTTCCTTCCCTGCCCTGCTGCCTCATATGGCAGTCACAACTCCGAAGCCTCCAGCCACCCTACTGCTCCTCCACTCATCTCCTCTCCATGCCTTTCTCTCTCCTCTCTCTGTGTGTCTCTCCTCAAATCCCTTTACACTGCTCTCCTCTCTTGAGAAAGCTTAACTTCCCTTCTCAAAGTCTCCACATAGGAGGGAACAATGACTGTCATTCTAATGTAGAACCACCATGCTGAGGGTCACAGCCCCCCAATTTCACCACAGCACCCCTGTCATTCTGACCTGGAATCTAATACTCTTTTCTTATTTCTCAAAATTCTCCAAGTCATTACATACAAATATCTTTATACTCAGAGTCATTCACATTAGAATTCCTCTGACCTGAAAATAGTGAATTAATGTAAAAAAATGTCTTGGGCCACATGTTATTTTCTGACCTCCTATAGCCTCTCTCCTTCTCTCTCCCAAGCTTGAATCTGCTTTAATTCTGCAATAGAAAACAATTTCTAACAAAAGCCTATCTCCCCAACTTCATTTTCACTTAATAACAGCATACTTTGCTCTTGTATACAGAGTTACTTAAACAAATAATCAACAAAATGTTTCCAAATTGAGATTTTGTTAAATTGGCCTTAATGAAAATATCTTTTAGTATATTAATTGCTTTTATACAGCAACAAACATTAGTTGCATGACTTCATTAATACCTAAAGTTTTTAAATGATTTAGGTTTTTAGAATAAATTAAAACTAGTTTTCTTTTATTGAATTCTCACTAATTATTTCCATCTTTACAGATAGATAGCTTATGCTATGCTTTGGGTGAATTATTAACAAATCCTGAATTTATGTAGGTCAAACTAAAGAGATATTTCACTATCAAAAACTATTTTATTATTTTCCAACAGTTTCATTCCTTGAAAAAGGAAAGAAAGGAAAGAGAGGGAAGAAGGGATGGAAGGGCAGACAGAAAAATAGAGGCTGAATGGTTGGATGGAGTTAGAAAGAGATGGTATATCCTCCATGTGGGAGGTGAAGCTGAAACACACCAGAGATATAAAATCATTACTGCTTGGCCGTTAGGGGTCTGAAACTTGGTTTAACTCCTGCTCTGACAACTTCTTCACCCAAAGCAAGTAACCAGAACTGATTTCAGGTTTATTTCCTTCCCTGTGGTGGGGAACACTACTCTGTCATGTCCATAGTCTGAAATATTTGAATGTGGGTGGCATTCTCTGAAAGAACAGTCAGGACTGTAAAAGATCAAGGGGCTGCAAATATGTCTCTACCATTTCCAGTACCAATCCCTCATTTCCAAAACCGCTTGTGCGGCTCTGAGTTGCTTAGAGGTATCTTCTCTAAGATTCTGGGGTGTTGGTTACTTTGAAGCATCTATCTCAGAGACTAAAGTCAAGTATCTAAGGATGATCAGGGAATATCTGCATCCACACTCTTTTACATCATGTTCAAAGCAGTATATTCTTGCCAATCTCAAGTCTTCTTTTCCAGAACAGATTTGAGTTACTGCTAAAATAAAAATAAATTCTAAAACTGACTTGAATATAGTTCTATACACCACAGTCAAGAACCAAACTGTGACTAGATACTCAACTATGCTTTTTTCCCCTAAACTATAAAAATCATGGAAAAATGAATTGTTGGCTCTTTCTCTCTCCTACCTCTTTCAGTCTAAGACGACTTTCCTTTCCATCTCAGACTCAGAACTTTAATCATGGCATTCCAAGGTCATCCCCTAAACCACAAATTCTCATAATTTTACACAGGTTATCCTGAGTTGCTGAGGTTAACATACAGCTATTCTTCTGTTAGGACACCTGTGCTCTGAAAGGTCAGTTAGAAGGCACTAGGAATCTCCACCAGTGAAAGTATTAAAGCAAATATGCAAACAACTTCCCTAGGGACATCACCCAACCCAAATGTCACCAGCCCTCCGGGCGATAACTGAAACTGCTGTTAACCTAGCCCAAGGAACTAGACCTCACCCACCTGCCCACCAACCTCTACCTTGTCCCAGGACCTTGCCTGCTCACTAACCTTGCCTGTCACAACAGCAGAAAAAACAAAAACAAAAACAAACAAACAAAAAAACAACTGTGGTTCTTCATACCTGGACCCATTCCCCATGTCCCTGCCCCTATAAAAGCAACCACTCCCTCAAGGTAAGTGCGACTTCACTGACCCCCACTGTAGGGTCCATGAACCTGCCTGGGAGCATAGTAATAATAATGACTTTAGTTCATTTGACTTGGCTTCTATACTTTCCTTTCTCACGTCCTTTCATGCTCCACCTGCCTAAACCCAGGAATGTGCAAAGTAGCATGTTCCCTGTCTTCCCTTCCCATGGTATCCTTTCCTAACCTGCAATAGGATTTTGGACAAAGCATCATTGACTGAATCACAAATGGTGTGAGAGTTTCCATTTCACAAATAGTTTTCAGAGTGGGTGGTACCTTACCTAAGTGGATTTGTCAACTGCTTTTTCTGGCTCAGAAATTATGGCAAACTTCACAGAATAACATAGAGCTGAAGAAAAATTAGCCAAGAAACCATTAATGTGATATAAAACTGTTTCTGTGTCCTGGGCTGACTGAGCAGTCAGGTATGCAATGCTTATAGAATGATTCACAGGCACTTCTGGACCCTCTGAAGATGTCCAGGATGTAGAAATATTTGCACTGTCATTGCAAATATTTGTATCTTTAGAATAAGATTGATGATAAGCAACAGCAACAACAACAACAACAACAAAAATTCTCAGATATTTTCTTCAACTTCTATTAATTCAATCTGAAATTTAGGGGATTTGGGAAAGAATTCCAGGAAATGATAGGCTTTTACCACATTTAAGCAACTGAAAAAAACAGACAAGTTTCTTAAAGATCCTTTCCAGAATGTGCCTGTCTGGGCTGGTGTCACTGGCCCTTTGAAGAGGACATCAGAGATATCCATGCCTGCTCATCTACTCCAGATCTTCACTCCTGTGTCTTTCCCAGTAGTCATTAGAGAATCCATTTATTGTAAAATACCTCAACATTAGGAAGGTTGTAATAGATTTCAGGGCCCTGGCTTCAACCCATTGTGGCCATTCTTTTCATAACTTTTTACTGTCATTGCCATTGCTACTACCATTGACAGTGGATTAGGAGAAACCAGATCTGTGACTGTCTCACTAGTGAAATTGTTATTGGAAGAGAGCGGACAGCCTTTTTATTAAATTTTTTTTGGTCAGCTTTTTCTAAACCAGAGAAAATCCTTTACCTTTCAATCTGATTCAAAATGGGCAAAAGTTCTTATTAACCCTTAAGCTCCCACACAGAAGTTACCATTGTCACTTAGATACTTGCTACTTGCCTGTCCCAGGGCCCACTCCCAAACTAAAGAAAAAAACTTCAGCATTCTTTTACTGCCAGCAGCCTTTGCTATGTAATTCGAAAGCCAGATCAAACACTTAAACTGTCCTTTAGTCCCTGGTCACCTCACCACATGTCAAATCAATCTGAGTTCACCAGCATGTGTGCTGAAAGCAGTGCATTCCCTTTCTTCCATTGTTGTCTGTTTCAGCTTCCTTCATACATGATCCAAGACATAGTGTTTTTTCTCTTTGGTGTCCTTCTCAACTTCAGGCAGTAGAAAAGCTCCAAGGTAAAATATGAACTAAGAGCAGGTCCATCTTCTCAGGCTTCACTCAAGGCCTCTCCACAAACATCTGAATCAAGCTAGATAAGACAAACTCCAACACCAAGCTCAAACCTCCAAATTCTTTAGACTCTGCATAAGTTTAGCACACCTCATCAACTTATGCATGCTAAGGCTCATAAGTCAGCCAGCCCAGACCCAAGGTCATTGACCCCAGGATACCTCGGCCATCAAGGCCAGGCCCTCATCCTCCTGCAAAAATGGCTGATCCTTTGTTTCTCTCCTGTTCCTTTTTACATCTCTTCTCCTTGTTTTCCCTCTTTTGCAGGAGTAGAGCCTTGTCAGTCATCTCACATCACAAAAGACTTGTTTTTCTTTTCTCCTCCCGTTTTCTCCTTCTGAAAGAAACCTATGCATGAAGGCCAGCAAGCATACTTTGGCATAGTTATATAAGCTTTGTTCACCTGAGCCCTCAACCAATCAAGTCAGAAAGTCAAATCTCCATAATATTCCCAGGTACTTGAAATTCACAATTCTAAAGCAAAAGGAATTAGCTCTTACTTCCAAGCTACAGTCTTCTTCTCAACGTTGCTACTAATGTATAACACATCAGCTATGTTAACGGCGGATGCCACTCTAGCACAATTAAATAATTTTAAGTGCTCCAGAAGGATGAATACGACATATTCGAGAGTCGTCTATGGCCATACCACCCTGAACGCGTCTGATCTCGGAAGCTAAGCAGGGTCAGGCCTGGTTAGTACTTGGATGGGAGACATATTCGAGAGTCAAAATGGTAGCAGGGCTTTGGTCATTCTTCTATGATATCCAACACCAAACTCTCAACTGCTGGACTCCAGTCCAAATTCCTGGTCAAAGGCTTTGTAGCTTTGAACTCCTTCAACTGCCACTGTTCTCTGCAAACTATGTGACGTAGATTCTGTTAATGTTGTTTTAGATGCTGTGATGTACTGCCTAGATCTGCTGAGAAGGAGGGTTACTTTTCCTCCTGCTCAGTGTGCTATTGGCTTGTGGTTCCCAGCAGTCGGCCTGCTTGGAAGAGCTCCCTTGACTGAAGTGAACTCCCTCATAAAGGCAATGCTCAGACAATGACAGGTCCACAGGGGATACAAAGATTCTTGTTTTGGGGCTGGGCGTGGTGATGTGCATCTTTAATTCCAACCTACAAAGGGAGGCTGAGACTAGGAATCGCTTGAGTTCACAGGTTCAAGACCCGCCTGGCCAACATTGCAAGACCTAGTCTCAAAAAATAGCAGGCATAGTGGCGTGCACCTGTAATCCTAGCTACCTGGGAGGCTGAGCCTAGGGATCGCTTGAGTCTGTGGTACCCCAGGCAACAGGAGTCTGTGGTTTCTTGCTTCAAAGTTCTCTGAGGGGTAGTCTGAGTTTTTCCTTGAAACTGCATTGTGGGCAAAAGAACTTTTTGCTATACCTACTCTTGCTTTTTTCAATCTGTTTCCCACCCCACCACACACAGAGGCATTGATTCTATGGACACTTCCTGCATACTCATCTCCATTCTAAAGTCTGCTTCCTGGAACTCAGGTTGTGGTAAGCCCTGCCTATGTCTTCTCATCTCACCACTGATTGACTTACAACTGTGGTAGTAGCTGTGGCATACTCAGCTTTCAATCAAAAAGTGCCTGCCTCTCAGGCACCTCTGTGGTTTTCTCAATAGTGCTGATAGCACTACATACAACCAGGGAGTAGAAGAGTTCACATCCTGGGGAAGACCCTGAGTAAGTGTCCAGTTTCCTCTCGCTGGAGTAGAATGGTTTTAAGACTGATTACACAATTTCTCAAAGTCCTAGATATACTCAGTCTCTTCTGTGCCCTGTAAGCCCCCTTATCCATATACCCTTACTGATTATCTCCTTCTTTGACCCAATTTTCTACTCTCTACTTCTGCTTCCTGGAATCACTTCTTAATAAACACCAGCACTCAGGTTCTTGCCTCAGAATCTACATCAGGGTGATGTAAATGAAAAAGGAAGATGTTCTTATTTCTCTTTCTCTTTCTGAACTGCACTGAAAATTCATCTTCTTGAGGGCAGAGCTGAGAATGCACTTGCTGGAAGGCATGAGTCATATTGAGTATCAGAGGACAACAGTCTAAGAGTTGAGGCCACTGACTGGATCAGCTCCAAATTGCTTGGCTAAGGTCAATATCTTTTATGATGAAATTTATAAAAAAAAGTTAGACAAACATCACTGCTGTTCCAATTTCTTATACAGGAACTGAATAGGGTATTGCTTCCTGAGCCTTTACCCTATGTCCCCAGCAGGGAGGAACACTGGGCAGGATCCCACTCATCCTTCTGTGAAGGTGAATAAAATCCCTTCCATTTCACAGATTTGGAAATTGATTCAGAATGGCATGTGTCAGACATGGTGGCACATGCCTTTAATCACAGCCTACGAAGTGAGGTCGAGACTAGGAATGCTTGAGTCCACAGGTTCGAGACCCACCCAGGGCAACATAGCAATACCTCAAAAAATAGCTGGGCGTGGTGGCACGTGCCTGTAATCCCAGCTACCTGGGAGGCTGAGCCTAGGGATCTCTTGAGTCCGTGGTACCCTGGGCAACATGAGTCTGTGGTTCCCTGGGTAACAAAGTGAGACCTAGTCTAAAGAGAGAGAGAGAGAGAGAGAGAGAGAGAGAGAGAGAGAGAGAGAGAGAGAGAGAGAGAGAGAGAGAGAGAGAGAGAAAATGGCATGTGATTCCATAGTTTCACCACCAACCGGCTAAGAACCAGGATTCAAATTCAGACCCCTTAACCTCAGACCCCTTAACCTCAGACCCCTAATTAGGAAGCAAGAGAACCTTGAAATGTGTACATGCTCAGGAGAGTAAATTCTGGGTGACTTGGGGTCTACGAGATAAAGAAGAGAAACGAAACCATCTTTGTATAAAGCAGATGTAAGAACAGGTAAGAAAGAGGTTAATAGGCTCTAAGAGCAAAAATGTATTTAAGAGGGTAGAAAATGAGAAAAGAAATTAAAACACACACCCACACACAATTTTCAAGGTCAGCAGGCAGCCCTTGAGAAATGTGCTTGATGCCAATCTAAACAGGCTGAATATGAGCTATCCTGGGGAGGGATTTACTTTCAACACTGTGCCCCCAGATGTCACCTTTCAACCAATTTTTATCAAGTGCTCTTGAATTGGAGACTCAAGGGAAGTGAATGGAAAGGACAAGTGCCTGCCCCCAGGAAAAGAATCTACTATTAAGGGTGAGAGATAGATGGTAAACAAAGTGAAATAGTATCTTATCATTATAAGAGCTGTGAAAAATTTTAAATGTGAATCCATTGATAATTAATAAATGCTGGTGCAATTTAATTAGATAATAAAGAAGTCTTCATTCAGAGAGATGGACAAACAAGTAAGAGGCACACATTTCTGGAAGGAAGAAGCATGAGCAAAGGCCCAGCACAGCATTCAGGAGTGGCAACAGGTTAAGATTGGGGAGTACAGTAGAAGGAGAGAGGTGTGAAATGTAAGCTATTAACCCCTCCCCACCACCACTTAAATAAAAACATATTCTTAAAATCAAAAACATACAAGTCTGGAAAAATTTAAAACTCTACCCCACATTTTGCTAATTCCTATGAATATGATTTTCACCACATCCCTCTTTACTGGCTCCTTTGTTTTTCTTTGCTGTGTTGTTTTAACCTGATACTGACCAAGAATTAACCTAGCATAGTTTTTTGTAATGAACTGCCACAAAAGGAAGTTTATGGCTAGTCTATGTCAAGATTTGCAGGTACATGAGGGAAGGGTGACTTCATCCAGCCCAACAATTGTGCTCGCTCCTTTGCACCCTTACCCTCTCATCTTCTTCCCCTCACCCCAACCAAGACAGTCTTTCCTCTTTCCTCTATGTAGTATGTCCATGCTCTTCCTTTCTCCAACCTTGAAAATGAGTTTTACACTCAGCAGATATCTGAACAGCATTTCTCTACAAAGGCAGAGCTCCCTAAGAGAAATTGTAGAACAACCACCAAGAGAATGAAATGCTTTCTATCTTGTTACTCCTGCTTGGGCAGGTGTGCACTGTCAGTGCAGAACCCAGGAACTTAGCCTCTGAACAGCAGCTTCCAGACATTGGGGTCGCCTTTCATACTGAGGGGTAAGGTGTGTGCTGCTTTCATCCAAAGAAAAAAATAGGTCAGCTATAAATGGAGAGGACATGAGCAACCACAGAGCCCGCAGAGCTCTGCTGGGTTTCCTAGGGAATGATCCACACTATAGGGGCGGGGAGGTGTCCTTGGAACACAAGAATTAAGAGGGACGTTCAACGGAGATAGAGTTCAACTTGTCTTGCAATAAATACATCAGTTTAATGCTTGACCTGGGGAAAGTGTGTGTTTCATGGGATGATTGATTTTTTATTTTGGTCTTCCTTTCCCCCCACCTTGGGCTTTTGAATGGAGACAGCATATTTTATTTTGTTTTATTTTTCTTCTGTGACCTAGATTAAATTGTAAAATAAGAAATGGTTTTCAGAGAATAAGTAGGCCCTATATAAGCATAAATAATCTGCAGTAGTGGATGTCTATGAAACCAAATTATTTTTCTTTCCCTTTCTACACCTTCACCTTCCATCTTGAAGGTACATTTGTAATTAATATAGCTGCCATCTTTTGCAGTTCTCATATAGGGCAAGCCATCATCTCCAGTCCTTATAAAATAAGATTGTTCATCTATATCCTTTTCAGATGAAGAAACTGAGGTTCAGGGAGGTTGTTCAAACCATATTAACTAAAATGGGGAAGAGCCTGAGTACTTCTGAATTGGTATCTTATTGCTTCTGAAAGAAAAAGGCTTTGTCTATTCTTCAGTTACCAGAGAGGACTAAATTTTTACCTGGGGAAGAAGGCCCCATGACTGAATTTGATCTTGGGAAAATCAGGCCAACTCAGACACCAGCATGTATTGAAAGTCTGTGTGGGAGAGCAGTACCTAAAGAGAGTGTGGGGTGCAGGACAGGTGGGAGGACAGACTATCCAAAAAAAAAAAAAACAAACAAACAAAAACTCAAACCCTATTGGCGCCAGCACAGATAGAAATCCCAACAAGAATTACAATACTAGATAGAGAGTACAAAAGTAAAGGATAGAACACATAGCCCAGGAACAAAGGGAAGAAATCAAAACCCAAAAACAGCCAACCGAAGCAAGAAAATATCCCAGCGCAAAAGGCAGAAATCACTACAGATTAATATTCTTCAACATGCCAACTAATACTCGAGCAGTCGTTGCACAATATGTGGAGCAAACCTGAAGAGAAAACACAGGAAGGAAAAAAAATACAAATATTCAAATGAACCCAAAGGGACCTAATCCATCTCCAAAGGACAAACAGACTCTAGAAACCAACATAGATGAAATTGAAAAAATGCCCTTTATGTCAGATAAAGAATTTAGACTCATAATGATAAAAACAATAAATGAGGTAAGAGGAGAAGTAGAAAAATATAAAAAGGAACTTAGCAAAATGAACATCATCATCGGTGAACAGAAGAACGAGATTGAAACCCTAAATAAGAAAATGAAGGAGATGCAGCACATAAGAGGAGCGATAGAAGACATAAAAAATACTGGGAAAAGTCATGAAAGCAGACTAGAAGAAATTGAAGAACGAATCAGCACACTGGAGGACACAGAATTAGAGAGAATTAAGAGAGGAATAGAAAGAGAGTGATAAACAAAATAAGAAGATAGTGGAAAAAATCAGAGATCTATCAGATACTTTAAAGAAAGGAAATATAAGAGTAATCGGAATCCCAGAAGGAGAAGAGAAAGACATAGGAAATGATAGGCTTTTTAAAGCAATAATAGAAGAGAACTTCCCAAAATTGAAGAATGAAATGAAAATAGACATACAGAAAGCAAAAAGAACACCAAACTACTTCAATGAAAGAAAAACCACAGCAAGACACATAATTGTAAAATTCCCAAGAATTCAAGATAAAGAAAAAATAATGAGGATGACTAAAGAGAGGAAACAGATAACCTACAAAGGAAAACCCATTAGACTGACCTCAGATTTCTCTGAAGAGACACTCCAAGCAAGAAGAGAATGGAGCCTCATATTCAAAAAACTCCAAGACAAAAAGTGCCAGCCAAGAATACTCTACCCTGCAAAGCTGTCCTTCCAGTATGAAGGAAAAATTAGAACCTTCTCAGACAAACAA